>JABCKS010024905.1:4975-46714 GCA_018851325.1 Termitomyces sp. DKA19 | reverse complement strand
CAATTGTCAAAGGAGGGCTTGTCAAAGGGCAATAAGCCTGTTACCCACCATAAGATACATTTTCCTCAGAATGTACCCAATCAAGTCCACCCTGGCTATATTGAGGTTGATAAACCTCATATCTACATGTTCCCTCATAAGTACCCTGAGTGGCCACCATCTATTGTGCACCACAAGGAGAGTGATGAGAAATTCTTTGTCATTCAGCTCTGGGGTAATAAGAAGAATGATTCTAGGTCCAATGAGGTGGACCTATCAAGAAAATATCAGAAGATTGAACCTGATGACAATATACAAACATATTGTCTAAAACAATCACACAATGCTAAGGTCGAGTGATGCTTAGCCAAAGATGCCAAGAAGTCCAAACAGGACTTTAAAAGACTCAATGATACAATGCCTGGCTATCTTTCAGATGGCTGGGAAACTACTTTTGTTAATAGGTGTTGGGAATGCCAAAATAACTTTAGAGGCATTTTGTACTCTAACTTCTATTGGTCACCAATAACCAATGTAGTATATGTAGGTGAAGAGGTAAAAATTGTTTGCACTCACAAGTTGGCTGGGATAGTGTACTCCACCCAGTCATACTATAGATTATATTGATGGGTCCCATGAGGAATGCCCATGAACCCTGAGCAGGTACATCTGCTTATACAAGTTACCAAGGAGAATGGTACCTCAATGACCATGTGGGAGTGTATTCATGCCACACTCCTACTCTAGGAGTTCTATAGGATCTCCTATTTTACACACAGTATGCAGCAGGACTGGTCCATACACCAAGTCTTTGAAATAGACATGGCTGATGTTGTACACTGCTTACCACACAATGATAGGCACTGGCTACCAGTGCCTCTACCTTCATAAGTATTGGCCATGTTGGGCCAACTAGATAATTTGACTCATAATATGGGACTGCCTCCAGTCCCTATCAAACATCACTTTGAGATAGACAGGTGGGGACAATATTTATTGCACTACTATTATCCTGGATCCCAGAACTTTGTGTCTGGGATTACTATGGACATTGCTGGATGAGTTAGCCAAGGCACTGTCTTCAGCTATGTCCTAGCACACATACTGGCACCCACTGATGCCTATGCTTATACTGCCTATACAAGAGCTTTTGCTCTCATTGCTGCTCATCCATACCTCTATGCTAAGACTGTAGAAGCATACAATAGAAAAAGTACAATGCCCTTTCAGGCCATCAATAACTACAGTTTCTCAATGCACAGGCTCCACATCAAGCCTAGGCAAGTTGCTAACCTTAGCAATATGAAGGTGCTTTATCACCTCCTTGCTAACAGGATTCCATGAATGTGGATGGACCACATATATACCTATGGTATATACTACCTGGACTATTACTAGTCCAGGAGTGGTCTTCATACCAACCTCTTTGTAAACATCAACAATGATAGACATTAATGCCTAGAGCTTTATAGACCTCCAGGAACTTTGCCTGGGTATGATGGGTGGTATGAGCCCACCCCTAATGATTGAGAATGCTGTTGCATTCTCATTCAACTCTTAGAGGCCAAGGACCTCCAGCCACTTTCAGATTGAGAGTGGCTTTGATATGGTGAAGATGCCAGGTTCAGATACCTGGCCAATTGCCCAGCAGCAGCTGTTTATATCATTCTGGCACCACTATCTTTAGTAATGACTACAATTCTACCAGAGAAACCTGACAAGTCCCTCATGCAACTAGATCCATCCAAGGAGGCTGAACTTAAAGCCTCCTCTCCTACTTCTGTACTAGATCCTGGTACTGTGCAGATGGAGACAATTTCCATACCTCCAATCACTACCAAAAAGTCTAACGGTATTGAAAACACTGTCATCACTTCAGACCTACCTCAAAAGATAAGGCCTAGCAAAACTGTAGCTAACACTGCAGTCTCTGAGTGCCCAGCCAAGGTGACAGATCACACTATTGCCTTGCAGTCCATTGCTTTAGTCAACACTGAAGCTATAAGATGGGATAAAGTAATAGCCATAGAGGAATCTGCACAGAAACAAATGAATACAGAGACTACATAATGGGGCCTCTACAGTATTCCTGGATAGGTGTGAAGAGACCTTCATAGGTCCCTTCAAGTTGCAATATTGTGGAATCCCTACTAGCAACCTTCCTCAAGTTGCTAATAGAATACCTCAGCCACTAGAGAAAAAGTTGGCAAAATGGGCAGGACACTATCTCTCACCCTATATTCTTTGTATTATTTTAATTATTTATGAGACTTACTATGGTCTCATTTAATTTTCATTAATTAATCATTCAATGAGACCTGTAATAGTCTCATAAGGAGGGTATGTAATGAATTGTGCATATTACAATATATAGTATAAAATTATTATTATTATATAAGTATTACTAATTATTCTTTATGTAATTAGTATATAAGTTGTGAGGTTATTTATATAACCTCAAGTAGTCTTTTTTGCACAACCATAGTCAGAATCAATAAATAAGGTCTGACTTATAGTCTAGTGCATGAAAGGCTCAGTAACAGCATTACAAAGAATGAAATCTAAAGCCAAGAAAAATAATGAGCAGAGTGCTCTAAAGTTATAGTGGATAGTAGTAGACTATAACTTTTCTTTTTTATATTCAACTAGGTATGTACAGAGGGTATTTATACTGTTATAAGTAATATAAGTAAGAATGGAAAACTGGTTGCTAAAGGTAACAGCATCTGTCAAAATGTCCAAAATTTTATATCAATGTTTAAATGGTAACTACTTATAAGTATACAATGTCAGAAATGTATATAAAATGTGTCAAATAGAAAAATAAACAAGCATCAGATAGAAGTACAAGCAAGCATACTATATGTTAGTATTTGAGGTGTAGATACCATTCAGGTATATCTGTAATCAAGAAAAAACATGGGGTTCAAGAAGTCATGTATCTATGAGATATTATCTTTTTGAAAGTAAAGTATATATGTTGCTAAGAGTGGTCACTAGCAATTATTGCTAAGAAGGTTCTTGGCCTGGTCATTCTAAATCCATAGTCTAGGCTCTATATAATGAGTGCTTGTAATCCCAAAATCTTATGATTATTAAAGTCTCATGTAAAAGGCTACCTCATTTCAGACTTTAAGTCCAGACCCCTCATAATATGCTCCCAAGTTATGTGCTATGGAGATAAGATTGACAAAGATATTATTAATGGTACTCAGTAACAGATGGGTCTCATCAACATTTAACTCTTCTTATACATAGACCATACAAGTTATTAAGGAACTTTGTTAACTGAAGACAGTCAAGATTCCAGTATAGAGAAGAATAATAAGATCTATCTGTCCCTGAGTACCATTAACAACATCTTTACCAATCTTATCTGTGCAGCATATAACTTGAAAACACAGCATAAGAATGATCTAACATTTGATATTCCATTGATTCTTGTAGATTACAAGCAAGTCACATATAGTTTGGATTTGAAATTTAGAATAAGGTAGCCTTTTATACAAGACCTTAGTGATCATAAGACTTTTAGAATTATGAGCTTCATTATATGGAGTCTAGCTATAGACCAGCTTTGCTCTCTACCAATTCTTGCCAGCCATTGAAGTGTAGCATTAGTAGACTTCATAACCAAGCTCCTCAACATCCATAGTTATAATGCAATTATAGTAGTGGGAGACCTCTATGGAAAATGGGCTTATTCTATTCTAACCCATACTACTCATACTATCTGCTTTATATTGGAAGCTATCAGCCTGTATCAGAAGAATGTCTAGAAGCTTTATAGGCTTTAAGATAGATATGTCTTGGATAGAAGACTCCAGTTTATAGTGGAATTCACTGAAGAGCTATACAGGTTATTGAGGGTAAAACTCTACATAACTATGGCCTACTATCTGTAGTCAGACAGACAGATAGAAAGAGTAAACCAGGAACTAGAGCAATACTTATAATTGTTCTACAATAAGAGGCAAGATGACTAGGATGAGCTTCTACTAGATACAGAATTCCAGTACAATAATTATATCCACTCTTCTACTCAGATAACCTCCTTCTTCTTAGATATTGGCCAATACCTACATATGGGTTTTAAGTTCCAAGCAATACCCTCAGAAAATAAGACAGTGAATAATTTTGTAGAGAAGATAAGGAAGGCATAGAAGGAAGTAAAGGTAGCACTGATAAAGGCAAAGGAGGATATAGTATAGTACTATAATAAGGGAAGAACACTAGCTCTAGTATATAAACTAAGGGATTGGGTCTACTTAGATACCTCTGACATTAAGATAACATAACTATCACAGAAGCTGTCCCATTGTCACCTAGAACTGTTTAAGGTAGAGAGATAAGTAAGACTACTCATATATCAGCTACAACTCCCTGCTAGTCTATAACAACTACATCCAGTGTTTAATACAGTCAAACTGTTTTTAGCCCTAAAGAATCTTATTCCAGGTTAACACTCCAAACTGCTGCCACTGCTAGTGTTAGTTAACAATTAAGAGGAGTACAAAGTGAAGGAAATATAAGATAGTAGGTAGTTTAGAGAGAAGATATGATTCAAAGTAAAGTGAAAGGGTTATGGCATTGAAGATATATTTTAAAAACTGCAGACAAATGTAAATACACCAGTGAGAGTCTAGGAATTTTATTACAAGCACTTCAATGTCCCAAAAGCAATCTAAGGCATTCTCTCTATCTCTATAGCAAGCTGAGTAATTCAGGAGTTTTTTTACCTAGGTACATTGAGGCACTGCACTCTAGAGGGAGGATAATGTCAAGGGGTGTTTTATCCTATTTATTTCTCCTTATCTCACCTTATCTTACCTTATCTCATCTCACCTCATCACCTCAAAGCTATGGCCCCTATAAGGCACATACTATAAAGCACATGTAGCATCACAGTAATAAGGGCACATAACTCCAATATATGAGGTTAGGATTAAGTCATATACCCACATCTCATCTCACTTTACCTCATTTCACTGCATTGCTTATTGCTTTCCTACACAATTTACTGGCTAGATTAAGGATACCAACATATTTGTAAGTACATATGACCTTACTAACTACTGTATAGTTGGTATCATAGTGTAAAGGGGATAAAAGGCTGCACTGGGCATTCTATTTATAGTATGAAGGACCTGGACCTGGTGGAGCTATAGTATATTCTATTATATTTCTTGTATATCAAGAAAGATGGAATGACTGTGTTGCATATTATACATATATCTGATCTATCTAAACCATTTGACTTTGAGCAGCTTACACAATACATACTTATATTTGGCTGGCCCAGGTTGGAAAATATATAGTAGATGATCACTTTTCACTATACTTTTTAGATGTATTAGTAAACTCTGTTGAGTTTTACATTATATTAAACATTGTACACCAACAGTACAGTAAAAACTACTGTTGTCTAGAGAATGGCACTCATTATAGTGTGACCTAATATATACTAAGAGGCTATGGCAGCATACAATGTTGCTTTTTCTAGTTAACTTTTAGTAGTCCAATATAGAGCCTACATTAATATCTGTCAAGTTCATGTACTTGATGATCAGATATATAACTTTTCTGATAAGGACATATTATGCATTTTGTTACATGACCACATCCCAATAGACTAGGTGGATCATACATATATCTATAGTATGGTCTGCCTGGAACAACAGTTTCATTAGCTAACAATGTTATTGGACATCTTTAAAGTAGTTGACAATGAGTATATTAAGCACCTAGAGTGATATAGGACACTTCTAGCTATTCCTTAATGGGATGGGTAGAGAGAAATATCTGAGGATAATTATTATTGTTTCATGTTCAAGCATAATGAAGAGTACATATTTTTAAAGTTACCAGAAGCTAAGGGCCTCTATTATTTCATTAGTATAGATCTCAATTAGAAGCATTTATAGAAGTATCCCACAGCTCATGGTGAGCTGCTACTGTTAACAATTGTGACTAACATCACACTAATTGAGTTGACTTTAATGCTGATAAAGTGGGGCCCTCAACCTTCTTAAAAAAAGAATTGGCTTGACTGTACCTGCAACTAATATTGCAATGGGCAATGTAGCAATGATAATAGAATCAGAGGAGGTGCCCATAAACAAGGACAGAGTTATTCAACCCTAGTTACTATTAGGTAACTACAAGTATCCTACTTGATATTCAGATACTAATACATTAATGCTAGTTTTAGCTTAATTGTATTGTATTGTTGGGTAGTCCTATCAGACTATTTGTTTATAAAAATATATTACAGTATTATATCTTACTTAGCCAGATTAAGAAGCAGTGGCTGTTGAGATGTGCATCAATATGAAATGCTAGCATGGATCTATATAGCCCTCTAGACTTATAACTGGATTTCTAAGGAGTTTACTCCTTACTTGAGTGTTAATCAATACTTCAGTCTCAAAGGGAATTATGTAATGGATTATACTTTTAGATCCTTATATTTGTTGCATTAGCAACATTAACTTAAGTAAATAGTATGTTATATAAAATAATATTTTGTATTTACAATGTATTTAGTCTAATTTAATAATTCAGTCTAATTCAGCTACTGTATGAAATATACAAGATTGTTCTATCTATAACCAATAGCTATAGATAAACATAAAGAAATTTGAAGTCTAAGAGCTTAGGGATACTTTGAGGGATGATTCTTTGTTAGATTTTGTTAGAAGACTAGGTATATATAAAGAGTATTTATACTATTTATAAGTATAGTATTTAAAAAGGAAAGATAGTTACTACAAGAAATAGTATCTACTAAAGTGTTTATAATATATACTAGGCATCAATATAGTTACCAAATGTATTATATACAATGTTAAAAATGTGTATAATAAATATAAAGAAAAAAAAAAGTATACTAAATGTTAAAATCTAAAGTGTAAACACTGGTCAAGTATGCTGGTAAGTGAGACAAGAAGAATGAAGTATAAAGAGGGTCACATTTTCTTTAGTATATAGATTAAAAGAAGTACTATTATTACTAAATAATGTTACTAGCAATTGTCACTAAAGGAAGATCTAAACCATATCCTTTTAAACTTAAGAGCTAGACTCTATATAATAGAGTTTATAATTTAGAGGTCTTGTATTTGCTAAAGTCTTATATAAATGGCTATATTATTTCAGACCTGGGGGCTAGACTATATATAATAAGTCATGTAACTCATATATAACCTGCAAAACAGAAATTGAGAAAATACCAAGAAACACCAAGTTCAATACTGTATTCAAGTCAGATGCTGCCTAGTATAAGATAGTTAAAAATGTCAGTAATAGTATTCAATGACAGATAGGTTTTATTATCCTCCTCTAGGCTGAAATCTTAACTGTTTTTAGTCAACCAAAGTTCTATAATTACTAGGGATAGTCTATGCACAGAATGGCAAAGTATAAAAGCAACTGACAATTAGTTAAACTTTGTCAAATTTCCCACCTCTTTATTTTATCACTCCTATCATATCTTATCTTAATTTTATAGTTATGGCCTCTATAATTATAGATCAACTTAAGAAATGGGCAATGGCTAAGGTGTTTTTTCAAAGGGCTGAATGAATTCTATAATTAAACAAAGTCAAGTTGGAACTAAATTTTTATTATTGAGTTACAAAGTGAAAGTTATAATAAAATGAAATGAAGTTGAGTAAGTTTTAGTATTTAGTTACAAAACTAAAGCTTTGACTAAATAAAGGAAGGTTAATACTGAGTTTCAGCATTAAGTTACAAAATCAAAGCTACAACTAAGTAAATTGAGGTTAGAAGTAAGCCTGAATATTAAATTATAAATTAAAGCCCTAATTAGACTGAGTAAAGTTAAAGCTAGATTCTAGTAGGACTTCAGAGACAGAAAGTCTCTGATAAGATACAAGGCTTATATAGAAGGTATAGGTCAAACCTTGCAGCCACATCTTTTTGCTGCTACTTATATATTGAAGAGAATCAAGTAGTGAAAATGTTATACAATATATATGAATTTTAAATAGTACTTTTACTTGAATGTTGTACTATCTTGTAAAATTTTTTGACTGTGTTCTAGACCCTAAAACATAAATGGTGATACAACTGATTCTCACCTCGGACTGTTCTGCAGACTCTTTGGAGTAAAATGACATGGAACAGAAAACACATGTACAGGGCCTGACCGGGAATTGAACCCGGGACCTCCTCGAATGGTATAGAACACCCTAACAAGGAATCATACTACTAGACCATCAGGCCATATTGTAAAGGTTGTTCATCAATTAACACACCGGGAACAACAATCAGAGCTGGAGAAACGGTCAGGCCCTTTATTTTGACAAGGACTGACATTCGACCAGCACATCCAGAAAGCCATGCAAAAAGCCAGGAATGTTTAGCAGGAGTGAGAATGTTGACCAACATGGTGTGAGGCCTTAGTCAAACCCAGCTAAGGACAATATACAAGACATGTGTAATATCAATTATAACATATGCATCCCCAGCATGGTGGACAGGTAAGAAGATACATGCTAACAAACTGACAAAAATTCAGAATGAAGCACTCGGACACATGGCTGGGGCATTCAGGACTAAACCAATCAAAGCCCCAAAAATATACATGGCAAAAATCCTCATGGCAAAAATACTGTTGACCGAAGTTACATTATAACTATCACTGGAAGGCTATACGAGCAGGCTACACAAACTAACGACAATAGCCCCATCATGGAGCGCTTGCCAGATAAATGGAGACAAGGAAAACCAGCAACTACCACTTCTGTCAAGTAGGACAAAACAGAGATACAAACCGATGAAACTCACACAGTTGAATACAAATCAACAAAAGGGGAGAACATTGACCCCTTTGCAAGGCCGTCATGACAGAAGGCTTTTGAAGATTACGAGAACCATCTGACAATCACAGGCGCACCTAAGAATGGGAAGAAAACTGAAAAGACAGCAAAACACAACAAGAAAATAAAAACATTGAAGTTGGACCCGAGCTGGATATTAGTATACTCAGATGGATCCGTGAAGGATGACAGCGTAGATGAAGGTACAAAGACTGTAGGATGGGGCATAGTAGGATACTGCAAAGGCAAGGCAATCTTTGCTGACAGAGGCGGACTAGGGAAGAAAGCAGAGGCTTATGATGCCGAGCTCGTAAAACTGGCACAGGCAGTGAAGGCGGCATCCAGATATGCCCAAGGACAGATACAGATGACCAGAATCACACACTACATAGACGAATTTCTATGTGAACATGAGGAAAGGACACTGAACATAGAATGGTGCCCAAGCCATGAAGAAGTCGAAGGCAATTAACGTGCAGATCAGGAAGCCAAAATGGGAACTGAGCTATGGACTCAGGACTACTCCACACTGACACATGCAAAAAAAGTCAAAGGAAAAGCTCCTCGAGCAATGGAAGACCGAATGGCAACAAATTCCGCCCACTGGAGGTTTTGCAATAGCAAATAAACTACTTCCATGATTGAAACCGAGAGAACACGTTGTACACACCCCAAGGGAAGTGTTTGGAAAGACTCACACAGTACCGAACAAAACGCGCATTCCTAGGTGAATACTACGCCAGATTCGTACCTAACGAGATAACTAGGTGCCCGTGCGGCACGAGATACCAGACAAAGGAACATGTATTTAACGACTGGAAAAACCATTAGAATATACTAAGGGAAGCAGACGCACAACTGGAACTGAGAATACTCCTGAGAACGAAGAAAGGACTAGAAGCAACGGCGAAATTCCTCGGGAAAAGACAGAACAATGAATGAATGAGAGGGCCAGATGTGATGGTTTGAAAGGGTGGCCGCGATCGAATCTTCGCCCGAATTAAACCCGGGCAATCCCCCATCGCATTGCCCGAAACACTAAACAGAGATGAAAAACGAAGCCAACAAAAGATGGTGAAAGAAATGACGAAGATTAAGAGAGATGGTGGAGGAGGATGGAAGAAGGCGGAGAAGGGACATACGGCATGGTGGAAGGAGGGAACGGGGAGGGAGGAGAGGCAGATAGAGGGGAAGACGATGAAGAAGGCAAACTCATGAAATTGACCGACCGACAGGCGAGTTAGGGCCAGGCAACACACACAACGGGAGGTCATGACAACCCACATACGCGAACACAAGGGCAGAGCATAGGATATGAAATGGCTGAACCCGCCACCATACCACACAAAACCCCCACAAAAAACCCTCCATGCACACCTGGAGTAGTCCACGATTGTGAACCCGCTTACAACCCGCGCCAAACAAATTATACGAGGAAAGTTCCAATCCACAACGATTAATTACTTGCACAACACTATCACGTTGTCACTAGACACCAGATCTAGAGTACTAGACTTACTTTATCTCCGCCCTTGAGCCCTGTATTGCGGCTTGCGGGAGGTATAAATAGAGTTCATTCATTCATTCACTGCTTTGTTGGCAGGACGACAAGAATCACAGACAATTTGCATGTGCGGATGGGACGTTCACCAATGTCAGACATGGTTCAACAGCGACCAGTTATATCTGGTAGGCACGAGTCAGTGATCTCCGGTGGCGAGCATCGTGGTATCGCCTCCTAGCGGATATCTTGGACTAGTCAAGGCATCACAGGTGGGTGCTTTCAATCTACATGTTCACGTCGATAGACGAAGAACTTGTTTTGGATATATGTGTTCATTGAAAGACGCAGGAGAATCTTAAAGCTAGCTAAAGTCATTACTCAATTAAGTGGGGGATATCAAGTTGGTACACCCGCCACAACATCCCCAATCCTCTTCTTTAGCCACCATCGTCAGACATCACGTTTGATTCAAATTTCTCCGTAGGTAGTTCATAACAATATCATTCCAGGATCTAGATTCTTCCTCAAAGGCGGGATGAAGGTGAATGTAGATGGTGCATTGAACACCGATCTTCTGGACCAGGTACTGTGCATATCGTGTCTGGTGATCTTGACACCTATCTCCTTTCGCGCGAACCTGTTTTAAACCAGCTAATAGTTGCAATTATCTGGCAGGCCGTTCTTCGCTGTGCCCAGCATATATTGACAAGTCCGATGGCGACCAAAGGTCAGTGACGCCATAGTTCGAGCTTCCGAAAGTGACCACTCGTCTAAGATGTAAAATCGCGTTACTATACAGATACAAAAATTCACCATGTCAGATTCTCTAGCCTTTGTGACTGAAAACTCCGTTTATATCAGATCGTGGCTTCTGGCAGAAGGCGGGACTTTCGACGTCTGTGACTTTCCAGGGCGGTTAGCCCTCTGCTGACATCTTACCAGGATATACTGACACATATTGAGAGCAAATCTTCAGTCAATCTTCGTCTTTCGCATAGGTATTTTTCGAGATCATGTATTTGTTTCTTGCGCCACCTACCTTGAATCGGTACTTAGGAGGGCTGTGAAGGCGCAAATGATGTCATGCAGTACCTGGAAACTATTGACAGGAATGATTCGATACAGTCCAACGGCTAGACTGTCGCGACTCGCACAGCAACGCTTTTCACGTTCGCACCTATCGTCGATGGGTCGTCTATCAATGAACCCATTTCAAAGTCCTTGTGTTCTTTGGGCGATACGTGTATATGCGATTCGTGCGTATCAATGCTCTTAGTTCTGATGGGTGCCAACTAGTCAGCGTCTTTGACCCCTCCACCCCAGTATTATTGGCGATGGAGAAGTTGACAGATACGTGAGGTGTGCCAAGTTAAGTTGCTCTTCCAAATGATTGATTGAGTACAGCAATCTTCTAACAATATAAGCAAGAAATGAGTGACGAACCCAGAGGGGATAGATATAGCTTGACATATGTACATGTGTGATAAGTACGTGCCAGTGGGGGTAAAGAAAACAACAGAAGGGATAAGTAGAAAGAGTGTATCGAGAGCCCACAAGGACAACATGAAAAAAGTGAAAAGAGAAAAAAAAATGAAAAGAAAGTGGTCGTCATCACACATAACGAGAATCAGTAAGACTTAGCACCTCACACCTTTTCTTCCTCCCCAGTGACAACCGATGGCACCTGATCGATCCGCTGCCCATGAACCCGCAAACGATAGAGACACGTATACTCACGTCCCCAGTTACTCTTCATCATCAGCACCACAACTCCAAAATCTACGCCCAAAGCACGCAGTTCCGGGTCCACAGGGAACGTCTGGACATTTCTCGGTGCATGTATACCTCCCTACTCTCCCTCGCCTTCTCGCGTCGACGACTCCTCTCCTCCTTCCACCTCAACACCTTCTCCACATTATCTCCCCCCTCCACCAACCCCCAAAGCTCCATCTCCCTCGGCGCACTCCGCATATCAAATGCCACCTCCTCTGCGACATGATCAACACTAACTTCATCAATATATATAGGCGCTGCGAGCGCCACGCCGAGCTGCCCAGACTGCCCAGCGACCGGCCAGCAGTGCCCGTTGTGCAGCTCGTGATGCAGCGCCCAGACAGGCGGACGCCCAACGGCGTGTCCGGTGCCGCCTGTGATCATGCTCAATATCGACCCGCGGAGCGTCTTGGGCTTTATCTCAAACGTGGGGCTTGTGAGCGATGGAATGACGCGTGCTCCGCCAGAGTGAAGCGCATAATCGGCCCGCGCAATGGTGTCCTTGCTGTACGTCGACACAGCGGTATCCACGAGGCGCTCAATGAGAGAAGTCACGTCCTGTCCATCTGAAGACTTGATCGTCAATCCAGAATTGGCTGCGCTTCCTGAAGCTAGCTTGTTCCACCATGCAGCACCAACATCGACATCGCTAGGCACGGACGTGACCTTCTTCCCAAGCTCCAGTGCCTCCTGAACACCTGCTTCCACACTTCCCACCCGCTCCTCCAATGCCCCCACCTTCGCCCTTGTCTCCTCGTCACTCCCATGCCCATGCCCAGAACTCGGAGATGGTGGCCGTTGCCGTTGTACGACCTGTATCTGGGCCTGAAGCGCCTCGATCTCCTGCCTGACGACTCCAAATGTATCCCTCGTTGTCTCCTTTACTCTTGTCTCAACATCCGCCGCCTTCCTACTCTCCACTCCCACCTTGTTCTCGAGGGCCACGAGTCGACCAGTCAACTCCAACTGCGTCCTCCCGTCATTCTCAGCACGTAAGCGTCCCTTCTCTGCCTCTAACGAAAGTCCTGCAAGAGCCGTCTCAATGCTCCGTAGGCGTGCGGAAAGTTCTGCAATATTCGCAGCAGGTATTTCGGGCGCTTGGAACACGGATTGGGGCGGACCACCCAAACGAGAGACAGGAAGGTATTGCAGCAGGGGCTGACGTAATGTGTACAGACAACTGAGTACGAGACCGATCGCGACGGTCCTCAATAACGGTCCAGCGCCCGCAAAAGCGATCCAGCTGAGAGGTCGACGGAACAATACGTCATAAACGTTGGCAGCAAGTCCCCCAGAGAGATAGAGAACGCTGGTCAAAAGTTGCCACACAATGAAAACGAGTGCGAACACCTTTCGAAATATAAAGTTGACAAGCTGACCCAAGGGCCCACCAATGCGAGAAGAGCGTTGCCGCGAGACGGATCGGCGTTGTGAGCTCTGGCGTTCTCGTTCACGTCCTCGCGGCCGTTCTTCAATTAAGTCTTCTTCGTCAGCTTCAGGTATGGAATCAAGACCCTGCTCAATATCCATTGGAGTGTCCGGGGCGTAGTCATCTTGCGGAGGAAGTTCGCGAGGTAAGGATGGATGTCGCGCTATGTCCGGGCGCAATGACCCACGTTGCCGTGTAGATATCTAGATATCAATGTGAAACCAGAATGGGCAGGACGTAGAAGCAAGACGTGTACCTGTTCGATACTGGCTTCGTCACTTTCACTTGCTTCGTCCTCAGCCCCACCCGTTGAACCTTTCTTGTCCCTTGGCTTCTTCTTTCTTTTCTTTTCGGGAGCTATGACTGGGAGGTGATTCATAGAACCCGCCGGTTCCTTCTTCTTCTTCTTCCTTCTCTTTGTTTTCCCATCGCTTTCGTAATCCTCGTCTGACTCAAGATCAGACTGAGCAGGTAGATATGCCCGATTGTCCTCTGACATGCGATTGCGTTTGCTTGTTGGGGGTCTAGCGCGTCGCGCTCTCCCTCTCCCTCTCCCTCTCCCTCTCCCGTGGCGGTTCACTGAGGTCTATCAACCTCTGTTTGGCGAAAAAAGTCGCAGTACCAAAAGCACTCTTTGCGGTGTCCACAATTTCCATAAATGGACTCTTTTCACGCTCTAATCGCGACGGCCGTTCTTCCTCCCCTTCGGAGTCCGGTACCGTCAAAGAACCGTTCTTGGAGAGGAGTTTGCGCGTCCTGCTCGAGGATCCAGGTTTTGAAATCTGAAGACGCCTGCTAGCATTTGCGGCTCCATCTTCATATTCAACAGAGGTGCCTCTTCCAACCTGGCGCGGCGGAGGCTGGTTTGCAGTAGAACTCCACGACTGGTTTGCAGTGTTCATGGCCGAGTTGAAGGCACCGGCGATGTTCACGGTAGTGTCAGGGAGGTCCCAACGGTCGGGTCTGAGGGGCGAAGTGGTGGTCTTTGGTGCGCTTGGACGAGATACGGCTTTCTCCTGCTTTTGACGATAGAAACTGGTGAGAGCGGGGGCGTCGTCGTCGGGGTGGCGGATGGGCAGCGTGGGCGCTGGTTGGCTAAAATCCAATCAATAAATGAAATCGGCGAAAAAATAGGCGAAAAATACCGGTAGAGTGCGGCAGTAGGCGGGAGAGGCTTTGGGTCTCTTTGAGTGTGGGAAGGGGGCTTGAGGAACTGGCTATGTGGGAGACGGCGAATGTCGTTGATTGGAGTGTGCTCAAAGGACATGAACTCGCGGAGGTCGACGTGATCGTGCGCGAAGCATGAAAGTAGAAACAAACCAACAACCCACGCGCGTGGGCCTTTGTTGTGTCTTGTTTGCAGACTGGCCATCGCCAATGGTCTATAGTAAAGGGTCTAAGGTACACGGATGCGAAGACTACTATGCTCGTGCTACGACCCCCAGTCACTTTCCCAAAGCAAGCGCATCAGCAATTTTGAAAAAGACGTCAATGTTGTTGTCTGCAAGAACCATCCTCAGCCTCACACGACCGCAAACCATCCGACATACTCACAAACGCCTCGGAAAACATCAGCGCCCGGTCCGCTGGCAAAAACAGACACGTCTAATTAAATCAAAGTATTTTCGTCATCCCCTCCTTCAGGCAATAAGACGGGCATACCGGTGAGAGAGTGGACACCCTGCGCCTCGTCGATCGGGAGAGTGCCGTTGACGGTGAATCCAGCAGGGTTGTTGGCAGGATTCACTTCTTGGCCATCAGGAGTATTGACAGCAGGAAGACGAGGACCGCCGGTGTTGATGGCATACGACTCACGGCTATGTTGATTAGGTGATGCAATGTAAGTAGCCATGAAGGACTGACTACGCACTGATCAGGGTTTGCACCAAACCCGGCAGCATAAGTGTAACGAGGATCCCACTGGACAGGAAAGTTCGGGCCCTGAGCACCATAGATGACGGTATCATTGTTGGGAAGCGAACCCTCAGCGACAGTGTAGCCACTCAGCCCAGAGTTTTGGTAAATACCAACTATGTCCCTTGTTTAATGTTAGCCAAATCCAGACATCTCCTACTTACCAGCCTGACGCTTCTGACGGTCATCAGCCTGTGCAGCAAGGTACTTGGTATCAGCTCCACCAAAAACATCGAATCCGTGGCCATGGTCGGCAGTAACGACAATAAGTGTATTCTCGTACTCGCCAATCTTCTTAAGGTCTATTATGCGTTAGCTCATGATTATTATCATGACAATGAAACTCACGCTCAATAGAAGCACGTATAGTATCATCAAGCTCAAGAAGCTCACCAAGTGCACGATCATAATCAAGGACATGCATCATCTGCCAATGAACGACTTCAACACCTATAACCTGCGTCTGCACCGTTATAACAGCTACCTTGTCAATACTAGCAGCCTCAGACATCATGAACCACCCAGTGTTACCCTTCTTCTGCCGAGCCTGAAGAACGTCTATAGCCTTAAGGGTCATCTCCTTGAGGCCAGGCTGATCAAGAGCGTCAGTTCCATCACCCTTTGGACTGTTCTTCTGATTCTTGAGGTTCTCCGGGTAAATGTTGCGGTCGACCCATTTGGCCCTACCATGACGGGTCAACAAAAAAAATATGGTAATACCAGAGATTTCATACATGTTAGACACTGTCAGCTACGTCATTTCATTACGAATTAAAAGAAGGCACGAAGAAAGACGCACCGGAGAAGATTCCGAGTACCTTCTTATCGTTCCCGACCTTCAGCAGCTCATTGTTGCTATAAACAACATTGTATCCCTTCTTCGCAAAAGCTTCATAATAGTCCCGTCCGCCAGGGGACCCAGGACCAGCGATAAATTGCTCCGCGCCTCCACTTCATAACGATCCTTCCTCAGCGCCAGTCGAGGAAGTCTAGACGAGAATGACAAGACGCACCCAAAAACAACATCAGGCCCATCACAGCTTGCAGGCCAATAGAAAGAGCCGTTAACTGCCATCGCACCCTCGAGATACTCTTGCACGATCTGGGCGTACTGGTTGCGGTCACGCGTGGCAGCGCACAGAGCAGCTACATACGGCCTGACGGTCAGAAAACGGGTAGAGCAAAAATGGAGATAGACTATAGAAACCCGTACCTGGGGTAGCATCAGCGATGAAGGCGGTAGAAACCATACCGATGGGGCCACCGATGACACGGCGGAAGATCTGGGCGATGGTCTCGATTTTGGGGTCGTCGAATGAATTAGGTGACTAGATTGATTTGATCTAAGGTTTTCATGGATACAAAGAAAAAAAATGAAAGAAGCGCACGCTGTCAGCAAAGACATTAAGGGCACTGACGGAGCCCTTCTTTCCGGTATAAAGCGCAGTAGCGGAGTTGGCAGAATCAGTGATGAAAGAGTCGAGGGAATGTGTCATTTGGCTATCCAACGGAAACGACAAAGACAAAATGCATCAGAATGAATTTATTAGCAAGGAAAACGCGGGACGCACTGTCCAAGTGCTTCCATCTGGTCCATCTGCATGAGCGACTGGTAGCGGCCATTCACAGACTTGTGAGCGATGAGACGGGCAGCAGTGATCATGGCCTGGGTCATGCCTGAGTGCAAATAACGTGTCGACGCGTGGATAGAGAACTTCTAGATTATGATAGCGACTAACCATCCCCGATGAAAAAAAGGACGTTCTTTGCCTTACGCTTCTTCGCAGGCTCACGGACAACCCACTTCGCGACGGTCTCACTGCCGCCGTCGTACTTAAGTTTAGCATAGTAGGTCCCAGGCTGATGATTGACGTGTCCGAGATCGGCGAGTACTTAGTTAGTCAATGAAGAGGGAAATCGGCTTACGGTAGTAAGTTTGACGCCGCGAAAGGCCTTGGCAGCGACATTGACGGGTGTGGGAGCATGAGCATCTCGCGCAAAGAGGTCCTCATAGTACCTACATACATACATTTTGGAAACGTGGCATCAGCAGTGATGGACTTGGACTCGAGATGATTGAAACATGGAACGCGCGTACGAGAAAGACCATTTCTCCATCACTGGATCCTTCTGCTTGAAAAATAATGCCGCGTCCCTGCATTGGCCTTGCGTACCGCTTTGAATACAAAAGGTGAAGTTCTCATCTGGTACGCTCCCATGGCTAGCTTCAGATCCGTTCACAGGTGCGTGAACCTCAAGGCGGACATCAAAGTACTGGCCAACAAGAAAGTCAGTCTGGTCGGGCGGGAAAACGCATCCGAGCTTGGGACAAGCACCCAGACGCTTGAAGTACTGCGCTGAGACTATGGCATTGTTTGTGAGCAAGAGAGTGGCAACGGCAATGCAGGTTGATCCCCTCATGATTGGAGGTTGATTTGACGAGGTATGGGGACAAACGCATAAGGATTGGTCTTTATATCGTTGACGTTAACGTATGCGTGTACATAATAAGAGAATCCGCGTTCCTACGCCTAGAAAGGTTGATAACCGACTTTCAATCGAGTCGGACCACGTTGATGATGTAGTATACAGTACAAGTCTCGGAGTCAAGACGTTGAATGCGACCAACACTGGTTGAAGATTCAAGACAACGATCCGATCATACCAGGGATTCAACGAGGTCAATAATAAGTGAACGTGCATCAAGGTCCGCTGGTCCACAGTCTCTTTTTGTGAGATTTACTACATACTTCTTGAGCTCTCTGGCCCTTGTCGCAGCTAATGACAGACAGTCGTACGATCAGCGGACAGGGTTCACAGCTTGATAATAATACCTATTCAAATAACGTGATTTCGAGAAGAAATCCCCAACATCGAGCAGGAGGCCTAAAAAGTCTGACCTCACTAGGGCCCGTGATGCAAGGCGAATTACGCGCTTGTCAGAAAGTACTTTTGACGTTACGAGCGGTCGCAAGTGCCGAAAGAACAGCGTCAACCGTGTCAAGTAGTCTTTGTAAGGCAGACAAGTCACTTTCTGACGGAATGTTTTTGAAAGTAAATACTCACGTAATGTGGACAGGAAGGAAAGGACTGGACATCTCCTAAAAGAGACGCAAGTTGAACTACATGTCCTCTGTGCCCCACTGATAGCTCTCCAATCCCTTGCGTTTTTTCTCATTCTTGCTCTGAAATAGCTTTTTCTCAAAGCCAGTTCCTCTGTCTAACATTAAAAAAAATCAGAAAAATATATTAGATATCAGTATACGACATACCGACGCCATCCCATCTATACCCAGGCTTTATTCCGAAACGATTGGGTGGAGGGGGCGGACCATTGTACTCAGGTTTTCGAGGACCTTTGCTTTTTGATTTCTAGAGAATAAAGAATGAAATCTAATTTCAATGTTGAAATCTACGTGATTTACCGTCAAAAATGCTGCCGCGGGGTCATTCCATATTTCTTTGGCCTTCAGCTCCTCGTTGAGCTCGGCATCATCAGCATGTCGCGCAAACTTCTTCCCTCTCTGTCTCTCCAGCTCTAGTCGTTCTTTGTCCTTCTCTTCCCTCTGCACGAGACCTTTACCCCATTCCATTTTTTGGGCTTCCTTCTCCTCGCGCTCGCGCTTCAGACGCGCTGCTTCAGCTCGTGCTGCTTTAGTATCGATCTTCTTCCCGCTCGCATCACGATACACGGTCTCTTGCGCCTGTGCAACCTCCTCAGCGGTAACAGTTGGTGTCACATCTTTCTTCCCCATCGCCTTTTGCAACTGAGTTGCTGACATCAAACCACCCACAAATCCCTGTGGCTCTTCCACAACTATCGGCTTTTCATCCTCGGCCGGTGGGGGACTTTCCTGCCTGGTACCTTCCCGAACCACTGACCAGCCAGAACCCTCCAGTGATGGCGCTAGCTTACGTTTCTTGAAACCTCGGTCACTGGCGACAACCGCCTCCGAGACGTCCTCTGCCTCCTCCTTATCCTCCGCACCCCATCCACCGTCTTCGTCCTGGAGGTTCGCCAATGAAGTGGGTGGCACTGAAGCGACTGCTTTTCGTTTCTTCTTCTTTAGCGGCGCTGTTTTTGCCAAAATAGCGTCAGCCTTCGGCCCAGACATGTATTTTTCCGCAAGATATGTTTTGAGATGAGACATAGTTGAAGTAAGGGCTGAATTCGAACAAACCAAAGTAATTGTGAAGGTTACTCTATTACTATTACTAAGCATCTCAAATCACACACAAAATACATCAGTCCATATATTACTAATTCGGCTTCAGTTTTTAAGGGCACATGGTGTAGTTGGTTATCACGCCCGCTTAGCACTTGTAGCTTATGCGGGCGGTGCCCGGTTCAATTCCGGGTGTGTCCATTGGCTTCCGGAACGATGTCTTCATTTCGTCAGATAGTTTTTCGGTCGCCAACATGGCATATCATGTAGTGTGGTTGGAAGGTAAGTTTTTAATTATAATCTACTCTTTGTCACTCCTGTTAGTTTGTTAGCGGTCTTTAGAGGGAGGTCGGTCCCTCGAAGTTGTACCAGTGTCTTATCCGGAGGGAGGCGGTTCATGTGGAAGAATCCTGACGAATATGTTGCACTCGTGCCCCTAGGTGACACGTGATCGTCGCGATCAGAGTTTTTCTGTCGCGTGTGTTCAGTCATTGGTTAGAGATTTACAACTCACGTTCCATTGACTATAATTTATACCATGAATAAGTGTATATTGGAGTTTTGTCTACTATCAGCGGAAGTATTTGAAACACATCAATAGCCAAATAGAACTCATAGGTATTGTAAAAAATGTTAGTACATGATGATGGGTGATGATATGTTCCTTTTAGGGAGCAGAGCTACTCCCACTTGAGCATTCGTCATCCTCAGAAGGTCTTTCGCGTATGATGACATCCTCTGTTCTTGATGAAACGCCTATTAATAGCAGAACGGCTGAAGACAATAATGCCGCAGCAAGAACGAATATGCCCTTCGGAAAATATGCGACAGTTGAGCTGTACGTTATAGCATAGATGTAAGGCTAACAGCCGCTAGTAAGTGACAACTCAACGACGATACAATGGTCTCTCACATTGATGATATGAGCAATCGCCGATAGAACAGCCAAACCACCAAACAGTGCTCCTACTTCAGAACTAAAACCACATGCATGGAGACATACTGCCGCCAACGAGTGCAGCGTGGGGTTTCCTCCAGAAGTAAACGAGGATAAACACGAAAGTCCAATGAATAGTGTTTGTGAAGAGGCTGGAGTCAATGCGACGAGAGTATCTGCCAAGCCATCGACAGCCAGAGAGACCTGAGCAAGGCGTTTGTCGAAGTGTAGCTCCGCGGCGATGTGAGCGGCATCCGGGCTCCTGCCATTTGGTTTGGGCTTAAAGTACGATATGACAACTGGATCATAGCTTCAGTAAGCTGCTATAGAATAGTAGGGCACGTACTGGGGAGGAAGATCAGAAGATTAAAGGCCCTTGTGATCCACAAAATGGACATGTAGTAACCCAGCTACACAATGTCAAAATATTTTTTCACTCAAGCCAGGTAACCTACCTCTGCAGCAGTCCAGGAGTATACGTGTTGTGCATATAAGTATTTGGCAGAATATACACCCTGTAGATTACGTTGAGCATCTAATCCGGTCAGCCCAGAATATGGAAAGCACAATTGAAACCAGATAGAGAAATAATGCCATCCCGACCAACGTAAGATTATAACTCCTTCCGGGTCGACCTGGTACAGCTCGAGGGGCAAACATGGTAATAGGAATGATTAGCGCCTTAACAAATCGGATGATGTGTCTGCGAATGACAGCGACAGGATCCCACACAGGGAGAGGCATCTCCCTGTGATAGATCTCGTCTTCCAGCAGAGTAGGCTCTCGGGATTCTGGACAAATGAGGAGGATGTAGAGTAGCACCGCTAGTAGCAAACTGATACTCAGGGCGAATGCATGCTCAACCTCCAAGGTTGCAGATTTTGATAACACGAGGCCGCTGAACTATAGCCAGTCTCTGTAAGTCGTCTTATTGAGGCTTCGCCAAGAAAAAATGAGCGCACCCATGGGCCTGTAGCCAACCCAACAAAAACGATGCCTTGTATCGTGGAAAATATCGCTGACCTGAAGACGAGAATAAGTAGAACCGGTTCCTAGGCTTACGAGTATACACACCGTGATCCATGTCTTGTGCAGTCAGACGTGTATCTGTACAACAATTGAGACCAAAAACAACTCGACGGCGACGACTCCTCACGCGTGGACAACGCCATTAAAAGATGACAGACCGCCAACCAGGCCTTCAAAAATCGGGCCCACCAAAATAAACCCCTCTGCGTGACGTCCAAAAAGGGAGTCCGGTTGCATGACAAGCACATATGCCAATTCCCTGGGTAATATTTCAGTTTCGGAAATAAATCAGGCAAAAATCACACACATGCAAGTGGCCCCCAGGAGAAACAAAGCAAAGACAGGTTTTCTACCATGCACATCGCCTAGTCTACTCCAAAAGCCAGTTGCAATGGCACTTAGCACACTCATAAGCGTCACGACAGCTAAATTTTGCATGCATGAACCAAACAAGGTTTGACTTTGTCGTGGACGTACATGCTTGTATCTTCGCAGCTCGTGCCTGGACTGCTGCACTGGAACAGTCCACCGTAGCAGTGAAGAAATATTGGAGATTCGAATTATTAGAATTCTCCTCGGCATTTAATGCTCGACAAGCAATCGCTTTATAAACTTGAATGCGCGGAGACATAGTCACTCCCCGCTGAAGATGTATCAGAAGTGATTTGACATGATCAACGGTATACCCACCGACATTGAAACGATAAGAACAATGGGAAGTAACCTGTAAAATGTTAAGCGAGCGGATGAGGAGGGTAATAACAGAGGGATTGACCAATATGGATTTGCTTTCCATTTTGTTAGCCTAGGGAGAAACGCCCTTGGGCGTCTTTTTCTAGAATCGCTGCGATGCGAGATTGGGAGGAGTGCCTCTTCTTCCCCCGCCGATTGAGACGTTGGATTTGGCTCGGACGGAGACATTTCCTCCAGAGGTATATCGTATGCGGTATCAGAGGCCTGTCTACGTGTACGTACTGGTCAGAGTGGGCTAAACCGGACAGGCAGCCGGAGAGTGAGGTGTACAGCAGGGGTCACGGTAGATGTCAGTTTATCTGATAAGTGACAATGTCCACGTGACAATGCCCCGGAATTACGTGGTCTCGAGATCCCAACGAGTTCGGCCGCGAGGATCCGCGCCCTCTTGGGGGCCAGCCAGAATGCCAACATGTGTTCCTACCTTGAAAGGAAATTGACTCACTTGTCATGTTGTGATAAATGTTCCTAGTGTACCATGAGTAGCGTCCGACAAGTAAAATGTGAAGTTACCGATCTGGAAGTAGATGTTTCCATTGACAGCAAGACCGAAAATGGTCTAGTGCTTCGGTGGAGCTGGAGGTTCTGAAGGCGATATATCGGCGTTCGAAGCTAATTCTGGGTTGTAGGGCGAAGGTACGGGCTGTATCACCGCTACCGCATTCCCAGCGATTCAGCTACCAAGTCGGCTTTCGAAAGATGTTTTTGCGTGGAACTGCTTCTGTCTTTATCCGTAGCTTCCAAGTCGTTGTTGTTTGTGGTATAATGACCCTAGTGACAGGCTTGAGTGAGAACTGTATAACGTAATCCATGATAAATGTGAGAGGAATCTTCCTTCTTCGAGCACTTCTTTCCGATCAAAATGGTTCAGGAGACTGCGTCCAAGCCACCGCTTTTGGCCGAGAGGGGCCGATAATCGCAAGTCGTCCTGCAGAATTCCCTGAGATGTTACTCAGGATGTTCGATGGATAACTGCGAGGCTACGGGCTTGTAGGGGAAACCAGCCAAACACTCTACGCGAGACAGCTGGAATGAGAATGAGAGATTGCAGGCTTGTCTCTTCCTGTCGTTCCGATTTTAGCCAATGCTTCGAATGCACTTGAGACTATGTTCGAACTTTCCTCGAACAATTTGTCATGTAAGATTACGGACAAGGATTACGATGTTCTTAATACTAAAGTTCAAAAGTGACTTAGTCTCAAAGAATAGTCCAAGAAGGTAGCCGTCCCCATGCTTTCCCTAGATGTCTGATGACTTAATGTACCCTTCAACAAGTAGAAGAAAGATAAAGCTCTTGACTAACGTTTGACAATGCCGAGATAGAGCAGAGGTAAATATTAATTTCTTTGTACAAACATTCATTCCTTGAGTGCCGCTTATACATGCTTATGACAACAGGCCCAAATTTTGAGAAGAAATGTAGAAGGAATCCCGAAGAACATACTTGCCATAACAGTCTCCCTTCATCTCTGGTTACTTTAATATCTCGAAAGAGATGGCAAATCTCTGCTATCCATTACCAGTCCTGTGTTGTTGACGTCTGGGTCCGGGCAAGAACCAATTTCTCAATACAATTTCTCAACGTCATGCTGCAACGGTATACAATGTTGCTGACTGTCTTCCAGGATCACCGACGCCGACTGGTTCGAGATGTGTGAGGGAGTCAATCGACCATCGGACGTTGTTTCCACAATCAGCCAACCAGAATTCTTTGCGAAGGGTCGGCAAGGGCCTGTTCCCCCTGGACTTGGTCGACTCAGATGGTATGTCAGCCTCTATGTTTCAAAAATGGCAGTTGAGAAGATCGAAGCACCCCTGAATACAGGATACAGGTGCTATTGGTAAGGTCGAAGCGAAAGAGTTTCCATGCTTTGCAGAACACCCTGATTCTCTCAACGCCTGCCTGAATTCCGAGCCATTTCTCCGAGATCATTCACGACCAAACATTCGCTAAACACGAGTGGGTTTTAAAGCAAGCTCACCTATCAGTTTGACCATACCTTTTTGGTTACAAAGGAACAGATCAGCTCACAGAATACCAATTTGACTGCGCCAACCGCTGGCAACGCACATCCAGCGTAAGCAGACAAACATGGATCATATTTGCCCTTTGTCTGCATTCCCTCTGCCACTGACTCACTTCCAATACCCAAGATGAGAATAGACTTTCCGATTGTCACAGTCAATGACGTTATATCCTAGTATATCAAGGATGACAGATAACTCTCTAACGAGACGGGACTTATGAAAATCAGGGGCTCTACCACAATCATGCCACTCAAGTCTTTTTCCCTCTAGCTATTTTGAAGAACGGGTTGCTGTACAGCACAGGAAAATGATTTAATCCAAGGTCTGACGCGGGGTTCACGATGAGCCATGTTTGGCATTGAAAGTTAGATATGCCAAATTGAGAGCAGTAAACGCTGTGTGTTCGTCGACCCTCCAAAGTCTCTACTCTTTCTTTCAGCATCAGATTCAAGTGCAAGTCGCCGGTGCTGGAACAGTCTGTGCTCCTTGTCGCAGTACATCTTGCTATTAGCACTGTTGCTTATTGCGTATACGCTATTACGTGATGTGTAACACTGCGCTCGCAGCGCCGCCCACTAATTACGTCACGCGTTTTATTGTCCCGCACCAGAGGTCTAACACATATTTCTCAGGTCAAGAGGGCCAGAAGGTAGACAAGAAGAGATTAAGGAAGTTCATTTAAGCGTTGAACATGGCAAAAAACATGCGACAGCTCTGAGGTAAGTAAACTCTTTACGTGGATGATGCCGTGATAAGATTTGGGGGGGGATAAAACAGGCGAGTGGAGTGCTGTAACCATCGGTTCTGGCCTGAGTAGTCGAATGACGCGCATAAAGTGGAATTCAGAGCAAGAGTCGTGGTGTGAATAATGTAGCATGGATTAACGAGACGGAAGGGGAACGAGGATGAAGGGGGGGGGGAAGAGGAAGAGAGAGGGAAAGGGCGGATGAGTGAAAGTATATCTGTATCTTTTCGCCATGGAGTGCGGGAAGCATCCGACGTCTATGTAATTATGGCTGTAAAAAGGGTCCAGCCTCCAGCACGGCCACGGAATGGTTGGTCTAAGCCTTCTCGGTGGGACAAAGGTGTATTACGCGAGCCACCATGGAGTCTTGTGGCCACTGGCTCATGGGATGGGCAGGTGGTAACACACCAATAGGTTTGTCGCATCTCACCCCCATCCGAAAGATGGCAAGTGGACCACGGGCCCAGGGTATCGGCGTCAGCGACAGTGAAGTTGATTAGGTGGAGAGTGTTATGCGTAGAGTTACGGGAGTTACATTGTACGCTAATCTCGGGTTGTTGGAAGTGTTGTGTGAGAGGATGTAAGCACCGATATGAAGCTTGGGGTAGATATCATACACCCTGTGGGGTCGGTTGCTGGGTGACAGTGACATCTCTTGCTTGACCTTGGATATCCTGTAAATCAAGGTAAGACATAAGAATTGAAAGCTGGTTCGAGTGACAAAATACTAACCATACGTTGCTTCTTTATTGGACGCGGCCGAATGCCAGCTGATCCCGCCTTGGCATTGAGGACGGCTTTAGGCGTACTAACAGCTACACCATTATTACCATTTCCGAATCCGTTCACATGTGCCACACCCAGACCGTTAGTTGATGGTGCAGCTGGCATATCGTCCCTCTCTCGTTTGATTCCTCTCTGTACATCGAATGTCAATTGATGCGTCTGGGCCGGCGTTGTCGTTGTCGTGGTTGCGCTACGAAGCGGAGTGCTCACTCTTGGTATAGTCGTCTGAACCGAGTTGAAAGGTTTGGATGATCCTGGTCTAGGAACTGTCGAACCAGGGCGGGGAACTGCTTGTCTTGACACAGGGATAGTCGGCCCTTGTGGTTGAGCAAGTGGGACTGCTGTTACAGGTGTTGGTCGGGCCAGAGGAACGGTGGATACCGGTCTTGGCGTACCGTTAGATACTGGATTAGGATTTTGAGGGGGTCGATTAAATGTTGTTGAAGGAGCGGAAGCAGGTACTGGTATGGGTTGTGGTTGGGCAAGAGACGCTGCAAGGGCTGCCTGTGCTTGAAGTTTTTGTAGACGCTTGGCCTCTTTCTTCGATTGTTAAAGTATCTAAGAAAATGTGCACGTAGTAACGACACGATTGGACGCACTCGTTTTTTCCGGTCTTCCCGTGCCTGCGCCGACTCGAGGACTAATGCATTTGGATTCCACTGTGGGGTATAATAAGACATCAAACGAATAAGGGCAATGCGACATAATGATTGGAAAAGCGATGGTCAATAAATAAGTGATAGAGATGACATACGCCTTTCAACCCCTCCAAACTGACAGTAAAAGCCTCCCGTTGAGTTCGACTATCAAACGGCGCGATCTGTATACGCTGTTTTGGCGGAACCAACATCGTAGTTGTCAAGTATTCATCCTTTTTCATTGAATGTTTTCCTAGAGTGATTCGAATGTTGTCCGCTGAGACAAGGGAACCTGAGCAAACACTGAGAAACGCACCTGGGATGCCCTTGATGAGATGCTTATAATTATTCTTCTGCTTCTTGTCCCCCTTGCCACCCTCGTCATCACCGCCATCACCGCCCTCGTGAGGGGTCACCGGACCGCCCTCCGCCTCCTTGCCCTTGCCCTTATCGAGTCCTCCATTGACGCCGGGTGTAGCAGGTGCGGTGCCCAGCGGGTCTTGGCCTGTCTCTGTGGGCACGGCGAAAGGGCGAACGTACTTGTCATATGCGGGGAGAAGGTGAAAGCGACCAAGAAGGTCTTGTGTACTATGAAGATATGTTGGCTGAGTCCTGGGCGGAGCTGCAGAAAGAAATTATAGGTAAAGACATTTCTCATAAACAGTATGCGACGTACGTGGTGGTGGCAGGAATAGATGAGAAGTCGACGAGGGTGGAGAAGGGCGCGAAGTTGAGGGGCCGGCGACTGCATTTGAGGAATCTGGGTTCATAGCACTGGGGAAACGTCGAGGAGGCGACAAGGGCGAGGACGACGGCGGCTGTTGTGGCGTGCGGTCGTGACTGTCGGGAGCTACGAGGACAATAGCGATGACGGCCACAAGGAACTCGCAAACCCGCCGTGTTTGGTTCTGTTGCTCTTGTCATGTAATGATTCCGATCCTCCATATGTTACATTTCTTCTAATCTACATGACACAATTCTACAAAGGCTCGACCACTGGTTCCTATGCATAACCTGCCAGCACCCTGCCCCGCAGGTCTTTACTTATGCGTGATCGACCCCGATCTCGGCCTCGCTCTCTCTCCTCCGACATTCTTGGCCTTCTTTTCTTTTCCCGCAAAACTGGTTCTCGCACCAGGAACGCTAGCACGAGCGCACACACCAACAGTCCACCTGCAGCTACGAATACTGCCTTCGGAAACGCAGCCACCGTCCCACTGTACACTATCCCAAACAACATAGGCTGTCCAAATAATCAGATCAACCAAAGGAAATGATGACGGATACTCACTCCTATGATCATCTGCCCCAGTGCTTGCATAACCGCCAGAGCGCCAAATAGTTGACCAACGCTTTCCTCACGCGGCGACATGGTCCCGACCGGTATAGGTGCTTCCGATGCTCGGGTCTGCATGATGCAGAGTCCAAGACTCTGTAATGCAGGCGGTGCACCGCTGCCCCAACTGCTCAGCCCGCTCGCAAGTACGAACATGACCTGGCTCTTTGTGGTCGATACTCCGGACTGAATCACAGGCACCGGCCCGAGCGCTATAAAAATATTGGATAGAATATCAGCCAGGAGTGAACATCTTGTCATGAGAAGATCGAATCCTATTTCCCGTGCCAAATGCGCTCTCGTTGGCGTAGGTATCGATGCTGTTGCATCTGAGCTAGAGATAGTGTTGGTGGCTTGTGGCTTTGGCTTGAAAGCCGCGATAATCCCTGAAATGTTAGCCAGCCCTGAGTATCATACTGGGACGTAATAATATGAAGAATCATGACATACAAGGACAAATGACCAAAAGAAAGATTGCCCGGGAGCTGCCCATGAACGAGATATAGTAACTGAGCCGCTCAACTCCCCACCCATAAACATGTACTGCGTATAAATATTTGATTTGATAGATTCCCTTGCAACACCAAAATAAGTAAAATGTTCGCATGAGCCAAGGACGCGGCCACTTACAGTAGCAATCATTGTAAGCAATAGAGCACCACCCAAGAATGTCAGACTCCAATCCCTGCGCCGCTTGCCCCCATCATACACCATGACAGGCAAAAACAGACTCAGCGGCTTCAAGAATGCACGAACAACGCCTTCCTCTTGACGCTCCTGGTCAACCGCGGGAGAAGTCTCTGTGGCCTCCTGATCATGAGCCCGCGCCTTGGTCTTCCTCTGATGCTCCGCGATGGCACGTAGCCTCTTCACATTATTGAGAGACTCCGGGAAGACAAACAGCACAAGCAAAAAGTTGATAAATGAGCATGTAATGGCAACCCAGAAAACACACGTCACAGATAACCTGCCGTTCGGCATTGTTGGTGCAAAGAACGGGTGTTTGATAAGATATCCACCAATGCTAGGTCCAACGCTAATACCGATATAGAATACACCCGCAAAACGCGAGAAGATGTAAGCACGGGATCCAGTGGAGGTACAATCACTGAGGTAGGCGTTCGTAGCGGATTGGAGTGTTGACCAGCCGCCGAGGATACCCTCAACGATGGGTGCAAGAACAAGCAGTTTATGCCCATGTGCTGCAAATGGTGACGAGGGCGTAGAGACGAGAACGAACGTTAGGTCGCTGAACGAAAACACCAGTAAGTCTCTAAACTCAAAATCTCGTCGCGAGAACATACGTCATGAATAAACCGAAAGTAACGATGGCGAGGACTTTCGTCCGACCGTAGCGCTGCCCGAAGTGACCCCACACAGGGTCGTTGAGACATCTATTGGAGGGTAAATCTCGAGGATCGTCGTCTTCCCCGCTACTGCTATTGGTGGTACCTAGACCAGACACTATAGTATGATTGAACGACATCGCTACCTGGCGGACGGCATGTGCATATAGTGTTGGGCCAAGAGGATCGATAGAATGATGGAAGGGAGTAATATCGCCCCGAGAGAAAGTGGGAGCAGCATTTAATGTAATGAAAGAGGATGCTGAAGTGTCATTATGCCGAGGGTTATGCCCGTGGAGTCTATTGCACGATAGTTGCGTGAGCACCTCTATGCGAGGCGCAAGCGTCATTCCACGCTACATCAATTGTTTCTCATCAGTCTTCCAAACGCATATCAGTCAGCACGCACCACCAGCGCCGCCGTTACCGCAAAGGGCACGAGCCTAACACGTAGCAGAGGTTCGCCTCAGGTAAATTCACTGACGAGGGACAGATGGCGTGCTCACCATAATGGTCGGGGACGATAGAAAGGTTTTCTAACAGAGCCTTGCTCTTCTACATGATGACCATCCAGTAGAGGATCAGACTCTGTAGCCTGGCGTACCAAACTCGTACTATCAATTTCAGTTCCCTCTGCGTACATGTTTGTGAACGATAGCTTGGAGGGAATGCGAAGGTAGGGAAAGGATCACGTTCGGGAGCCAAAGTAGGTTCTGAATTCAACAATATATGTTGTGGATTTGTAAATTGATTCATGAGTTTGGCACGAGGCAACGACCGAGAAAGTGTCATCAAGGAGGCATCGATCACCCCGCGAGTTGGGGAGTGGGCGAATTCTGAAACCGCTTATCACCGTTATCTGGACTCAATACTCTCAGTAAACCTCGCTGCTGCAGCACAGGCTGTCAGTCGACTTTTGTGCCCTAGATCTGGACAGATCTCATGCCGTGAGTTGAGATGCGACTCGCAGTACAAAGCGTGTGTATTAGTGCGCAAGTTTTCAATTATATCTTCCATCGATCGCAATTTTGGTTCGAATCATGGGTTCACGGCGCAGAACAGGTTATTGATCGTGATGCCGAAAGGTTTCTAGGCTGATTAGGGCCTACAGGCCACACGTCCTTCCCTGTTGTTCCAAGCCGACGGTCGATAGCGCAAAGAGCCGAATCGTCAACAGGCGCGCCTAATGAAGTCATCGAGAAGCACAAAAGGCAAACTCTTCTGATGGACCGTGCCTGAATCGATTTCCACGAAATTCCGGCTATCCTAGCCATGTAAACAGCCAACACTACAGTCCCAATGCTTGATTGACAACTCTGTCTCGGTTTGGACACTTACCAGATTCGGACTCTATTTGCTCTTAGTCGGTTGTTTTCCTTCTTCCTTCCTTTCCATCGCCGTCTACGTCTAGTTACACTTATCGCTCACTTATCGAATAGGTTTTGTTCTGTTCTGTTGCGTCTGTCTAAGACACGGTCTTAAACCATCCTAATTGTCAAAAATGCATTGACATTACCCACTCTCGACAGCTTTTCTCGCCTCGAAGCATTCACAATTTTGTTTTAGTACCGGTGCTGAGGCTACGATGAAATAAGACCCGAGAGTAGAATGTATCGCAGATAGGAAGGCAGCAGCACACCATCTACCTATCTATACCATGTAAACGACTCTTCCTTCGAACATGAAAAAAAAAACATCTTTATAGTGTAAACTTCTGTCGCTCATCTCAATTTCGATTCTACAAGTATGCAACTCTGACCGTCAGATCACCGTAAGAGATTTAGTTTAACGGCATTGTTTCATGGTCTGGATACATGCCTCAGGATTGGAGATAAGGGATACATTGCTAAGTGGCATATCTTACATGGTGCAAAGAGAGAGCTACTCATTATGTCCAGACCAGCGTGATAGTTTACAGGAAAGGGATGAGAGCCTGGGGAAGCATAGAGGGAATGGCGGCACCATTGGGGGGCTCGATCGATTGGAAGTACTGTGAAAGATAACATGAACAACTCTGGAAATATATCAAAAATCACAACGTACAGTTCCCCACCAGGGACCGGCAGCCCACCAGAGCGCACCAATCCAAACACCAGATTGTTGCATAGCACAAAGCGCACCCTGAACAGCAGCAATACAATTGGCATTGGAGCCAGCTCCGATTTCACCAAGGAACCCCTTGAAGTTGTGGGCCTTGAGCCAAGCAGTAGCATCAGCAATACGCTCAGAACCAATGGTAGAGGAGACACATTGATCGGATGTTCCAGAGCCATCAGAGTCAAGGTACTGGTGCATCTCTGCAAACGACAACAACGCCGACGTCAGTTTTGTATAAAGGTCACTGATTAAAAGCTCTACCAATGGCAATGTTGTTGTTTGGATCAGTGATATTAGCAAATGCAGCTGCATTGCCAGAGCTTGTCCAAGTCCATGCGCCAGTCCATGCTGATCGTCGGAACCTAATAAGCGAAATTTCGAGGTTTGCGTCAAGGACTACTTACAGGTTCCTTCAACAAGAATGAGTTGAGTGGTAGCGCCAGCGGCACGTATAGCATTGACAGCATTTTGCATCTAGACAAGAACAGTATATCAGAGGCCTATGGTGAGACGGAACATCACAGGGAACATTTAAGCTCACAAATTGACCGGCGAGCTTTGTCCACCATGAGGAGAAATCGGAGCTGTTGATGATAGCGCCGTTGTATCGCATGTAGTTGTGAGCTTTCACAATCCGGTTATTTATATCTAGGGTGTCAATGGAATCAACATACGATCAATCACAGCGTAGGCATTCTTGGTGTTGGTGATATAGTTAACAATCTGTGATCTCGGTCAACGACACGAGCCCCTGAAAGGGACACACGACTTGCCGTAGTAAGACTGCTTAGGTAGGTCGCGTCAAACGCGCCAGAGAGCCCAGTGGCAGGAGGGCTCAAGCGTTCCATCATGAATGTAACACGGAAGGTATTGAAACCCTTGCCGACGAAGTAGTCAACAGAAGAAGGCGAAGGCCATGTGTAGTCAGTTCCCAAGACACCCTACAACAATTGATAGATGTGTTCAACCTCCTACTGAAGATATGGCACTTACAGGAATGTTCTGCTCGCCAAACTCAGCGCCAGACTCATTGACACCGAAGAATTGGAACTTAGTCAAGGTTCCAGAACAGCCAGCAGCATTGGTGGTGGAAGCCGGCGGCGCAGTGGAAGTAGAAGTGGTGGAAGTAGGTATAGTAGTGGTAGAGGTGGGAGAGGTGCTAGCAGTACCCGGCAAGCACTGAGAGTAGTCTGGTGTGCATTATCAAAAACTAGCAGCAATCGGAAAAGCGATGAACATACAATCATTTATGTAGGTACAGACTGTGCCCGAGTCCGTGCACACTGTGTCTCCAGTAAAGTTATCACCCTGAAAGGGATATGTAAAGCAAAAATTAGGGAGAAGGTCAAAGACAAGCACCGTACCCCACACTGGCCGTAGATAGTAGTGGCAACCGCTTTGCCACTGAGCAGAATGGCCAGAGACGCGAATGCAGACAGCGAGGACCTCATTTCGGGACGGTTCGATACGCTACGTCGTGCTGTACGAGTCATTTAAATATCTATTCATTGAAGACTTCCGTCATAAACCCGATATACATCCTGGGACCGGAAACATGAATGTCATTGCATCACATGTACACGGAAGCAAGAGAACGCGTTCGAGCAATGGTACACTACGAAAACTTCCGCACCAGACGACGTTCTATGAATGTATTGCGACCGATATATTCGCCTGGGTTTACCCAGACGCATCGAGTGACCACATCCGTTTGTCCGACTCGGAGCAATAGTTAATACGAAGCCCAGGAAAGAGCTATGAACGCAGCTCAGATCTTTAAAAAACGTTCATTATAATCAAATCCTGTCCGTGGTTTTTGGATTACGCGAGTTGTCAGAGATTCGAGCCCCTTCAATTGTAACCCATGGAGGGGTTTATATGTAGCTTGGCATTGCGAGGTCAACCGAGATTTATCCACATACGAAGTGGGGCCAATGGGGGTCATGATGCATTGATGCCTAATGTTCAGCATTATATTTCCTGAGACATTAGGGGTTGAAGTGTAGATCTTGCTATCATAGAGCAAAAAAAAACTGCTTAGAGAAACGGATGTTGTTTTATGGCTTCCAAGTTTCCGATTCATTCAAAGATGGTCACAATTTTTCGATTGCAACCGTGGCACCGCCGAAGAGTCCCTAGATAGAATGTGCGGCAGCTTGTACGTGGAAGATTTGTATGCCGGGTCGGAGAGGCTTCCGGCATGGATATGAAGAGGATAGTGACGAGTCCAGAATCCTGTCGTAGCATTGTGAGCTAAGTAGGTTCGCTCGGCGAAAATGATTGTGCTCACATGATTCCACCTTGACCATAATGTAACATGTGCATATGTGATTACCCAGTATGGCCATTCAGTAACTCGTATGTATGATAGATGATGAACACCAAGTACGGAGGCCCAGATGACCTTATTCCTCCAAGATGATGCTATCATGCTTGTGAACTGTCAGCTGGCTAATTGCGAAGCCCGCTCACTGCCAATAGTGGATAATGCACTTTAGCTGCTGCTATCGATCCGACTCTCTGCAATATCTGGTGGCGGACGCGGTTGAAGCTATCCAGAAGATCTGCGCATCGTGGCTCTGCCTACCTAGCACTCAGCTTCTCGTTGTACACTTTACAGAACCTGCAGTTCGATCTTCCTCTCCAGTATACTTAATTTATGAATGGCAGCACGTACCAGTTCTAAGCCAGTTCAAATTTGAACACAAACATTCACCAAACATGGAATCAACGGATTGAACGTTCCTTCTCCTCCCAGGGTTCATCGTGATACGTACTTGGACAGTGCGTCCACATCTACGGAGAAGTTGTAGCTTCTATATCCCGCCAAAAATGCTATACTCGTATCTGCCTGATAATGATCTACCATCCGTCATTCTTACCTCTGATCCATCGAAGCATTCGGTAATTAGTTCCTCAGATTCTCTCAGAAGCATCTACAGAACTGCCACGAGCAGATGGCGCCTCTCTTGCGATTGTCTAACCTCTCCTTGGTACACGTACTATATAGCTTGATCAATGAATTACAGAGCCAGTGGTACGACGGCACTGGGTGCTGAGGTTCGAAGTCTAATCCCGACTCAAGCCTCCATCAGAAGAGGTGTACACTCTAACCTTTCAGCTGACTTTTGTTGCAGTTTCAATATATCATCTTCCTTCCCAAGAGTCCGACAATATAGTTGTGTAAACAAGATAGGATCATGATGGGTCTAGATTCATGCCTAGCTTTTTTGGGGCATCTTTCAACAACAGCTCTTATCCAATTCTCAAATTCGAACTTCGGGGATTCTGTGGAAGTCGATGGCTACATGGATCATACTTAAATTGACACATGGCTTCGTAGTTGGTCAGACATACATGTAAACGGAGACTCGAGAGAATTAGCGAATGACGCCACTGTGACCTGTCATACCTATAATAACCTGGCCTTTCTCTCCTCCGCAGTTCAAATAAGCGATTAGCGTACATTGGATCCTCCCAATCCAGTACTGCGTCTCATTGATCCAAGGTTGGATGATCCCTCACCTCTAGCAGAGGTCGTTGTATGTGATTCATCAAAGGACTCGGATGTCCGAGGCCGGAATGCTCGAGGTCGCTCCCAATCCCAGAAAGATCTCCTAGGTGCTGGTGTCGGCTCCGGGGCAGGCGCTCGTGCTCGATTGTAGAGGTGATTGAAAGCCCCGCCAATCATTGCACCTGTCCAGAAACCAGGTCGCCATCCTTCATTTGACGCGGCATTCTTTGAATACGGAGGTGGTGGCTGGTGATCACGGTCGTCGCCCAATCCTCCAGGAAACCAGCCACCAGATGGCCCTGAATGGGGCCGAAAAGGGGGAGGACGGGGAACCCTTACTCCTGCATTGCGTCGAAAACAAGACAAGAAGAAATGATAAAGTATGAACACAAGAAATACAACCCAGATTATGGAGAAAATGATCGCATAGATGTCGTAGGCTGATTCATGAATATACATAATCGATAGGCTCAGTAATACGAATACTGGTGGTAAAGATGTGCGGACTCACATTTAGATTGAAACAACGGGTTCTCATCGGTATTTCGTAAAGATCCCGGGATCTGGACGAGTCGATAATCTAAAGAGCATGAACCTAGTCGATGATTTTATTTCATCGAAGAAATCCCACAATTATCATTCTGAGTTGGACGCGAACCTTTCAAGACATAGGGGTCTCCCGGCCCTGACCAGCCTTCGCATGAAACCTCAACCCGTCCAAAGCGCAGCGTTTCTGGCAAGTCTGCTTCACACTATATATGATATATTTGATGCTCTGAAAGCAAGTTCATATTGAGAGAGTGATATCTCACCTTCCAGTCCACCTCCGTTCCCCATCCTCCTGGCAGACTAGTACATCGGACGACTTCGGGTTGATACAGTTTGCACGGTGCACCTTGACAGATAAGCTGTTGGATTGGCCTTGTACGACGAGCGGTTGTGAGAGAGTTCTGATAAAACGTCAATGACGAGATCTTCGCAAGCTCGATGCGAGTCATTTCGGAAAGAGGAATCCACTAGCCACCACAATGAGCCATATATCACTCCCGTCCTTGGCGATGCGTGTCCTATATATATATTCTGAATATCCTCCGATAAGACGTGCTATCGAAAAAGAAGGCGTGTTGAGGAAGCCTATGGCGAAAGCCACGCCTGAAGGAATCCACTGGGAGATCCAATGTCCCTTGCGTCCCGTGATGGTTTTGGTAGCGGACAGTATACCAAAGAACAAGGAAAATACAATCATAAACATTGCACTATTCTTCGGCAATTTACCATCACCTAAGCAAACCAATGTTATTTCTCTCATCGTTCGTTGTAAGTTGTGACGCACGCAGCAGTCGAGCCAAGCTGAGCCAGACATAAGCGGTGGGGGCCGGGAAAGATGGGCCCGGGATCACATAGGCTCGGTTGTAGAGCGTGAAGGCAGTTGTGGTTACCAAGATGGACACAGTAGATCCAATGAATTGGCCGTAAAATTGCGATCTAGGGGACGCATGTAATAGATGACCAGTTTTCAAGTCTTGCATGAGATCTCCAGACCTACACAAAATTATGGTTTTTAACAAATTCGGAACAGAAAGATGAATCCTGAATGAACGTACTGCTGGGCACCTGCTTCTGTCACACCACCTGCAATGATATTGGCAACAACGTTCCCTGGTTGTATCCAGGCAAAAACCAGCTGTGATATCTTCCCTAAACCAGACACGGGGTTGAGGTCTGTCTCTCCCAGAGCCCGAACTCTGCCGGCTATGAAGAAAAGCGAGATATGGAGAGCTTGAACTCACCCAAATATGCTCAACATGCCTCCAAGAACAAAGCCAAGGACGGTAGCCCATGGCTTGATTCCATCGTGCCCAAAGACAGCCCATACGAGAATAGTCCCGACAAGGATGCTCGTCAATAGACCGCCTAAAACCCATGGCAAAGGAACAAGACGATCCTCAGTTTCGGTTTCGTGGCGATTCTGTTCGAAACCCTCAGAATCTTGATCGCGTTGAGAGGAAAGATCGGCGACATAATCAATCAAGACAAGGAAGAGAGAAACAAAGCTATCAGCACACATGATGCCCAGCGCAGTCCATAAGATCCATCCTCGAGCTCCATCTGTCATGTCGCCAACTGGCCCAGGAGCCCATCCTGAGAACTTTGAAAGGGGAGACAAGATAGCCCAGCCCACAAACATGCCCTGTTCCGGATCATTGGATAAGAGGCCTTCGTATATCTAACGCCCGGCACACATACAATATTCATACTTAGAGTAATTGGTAACCCCATGATAATGCCTATTGATAGGCTCGAACCTTGGGACAATCGGGGAAACGGAGATTCTCACCTTGGCCTACATAGGAGAGACTCGGGGTGAAGTACCACAACCACTCTTTAGCAAGGTGATTGCCGAACAGAGGAATAGTGAATGTAACTGGGAAGAAGAATGCAAAGAACTATGAAACCCCTCAAATAATAGCAACAAGTATTGAGAAAGCCAACTCACCGTGAGAATACAGGAGGCGCTGAAACTCCAAGACAGAGTACGCCAGCCGTCATGCTCGACGGCTATCCTTTCCTCGCTTTCCCATTCATCCTCGGCCTCATCAGAATTGACAGTCGACGGGATGTGGGGGTCTGCCCGGTGAACAACGCCGTCCTCAGGACTGAGTTGAGTATATCCAAATCTCTGACGTGCGGACGTGTCTGGGGGAGGGAGTTTGTGCAAAACGGAAATCAGGTGGGCCGTAGCCGTCCCTGAAGGGAACGTAAGTTGCTCTTCAATGATCTATGTAGACTTGCTAAGCTACTCATGCAGACTGAACAGCTCCAAGGTACAAACCACTTGTTTTCGTATAGGAGGTGATAGGAAGACACTTGCAATAGATTTAGACACTTGGCAAATATCAACTGGGCAAACTTACCCAAAATATGCCACGCCGCAGGACCAAGCGACTGCTGAAAGCCAAGAAAGATGTATTGGCTGCGTTCCGTCACGATCTTCACTTATCAGTGTCAACGCAGGGAGAACTCCCACAAAGCCAGCAGCAAGAGGCATTGTTCCAGTGGCAACAGCGGTTGTTTGCACAACAATTATCTCTTGGGGAGTAAGTGGCACAGGTAGCATGCGAGAAATGAGAAAGCCTATCAGGGCAGACTGAATGGACATCCTGTTGTCAATGTCGTAGATCAGGCTAATTGTACATGACTCGCTAGTCTCACATTGAAATCCATCCAGACTGGAGTCCCAAGCTCAGGTTGGTCAAGCAAACGACACATCCTATTGCTAGTCCTAGAAAGACTGCAGTGGGAGTAAGCTCAGGCGTAGACACCGGCCTGATACCGAGACCCATCCTACAATGGCTTGAACACATAAGTCAGAAAAAGTTGCATTTGACCCTCACTTGAGCCAAAGAGGTAGATGCATGATGAATGTCGGGAGGATGCCGTGCCTGACGTTGTCGTCGATGGTAGTCGCTACGTGCAGCCTCTGTAACAAGAGCCTCAAGGACAAAGTAAATGAACACCCCCTCGCCGCAAACTCGGCGCAGTCCTGAGGAACAATTTCGAGGCCCGTGACACGTGTTATTATGACTTGTTGTTCATCATCAGCCCGATTAGATTGAGTGCCTCTCCAGATCTGTGTCATTAATTGAAATTTGAAGTCCTTGGAGATCACATCGATCCTCGCCTGACCATTCTCATCGCTCTTCCTCCCCGTATTTTTGTCTTCTAGTACGTGACTATGGAACAAAAAATACGATCAGGAGACAACATCTTACGGGTGATACCTCCTCCTGGTGCCCCGGCCATGTATGTACAGAGTTCTCCAAAAAACCTATCATCTTACCTACAATCATCCCAGATTACCGAAGGAAGGCCAGGAAAATGTTCTCATCACATCTGCTCTGCCATATTGTAACAACGTGCCTCATCTAGGTGAGTTGACACTTCGGAGACACGCGACGAAATATTGAGCGGTCGAAGGAAACATTATTGGATCTACCCTTAGCGCCGATGTATTCAGCCGGTGAGTCCTTGTGTTTTCAACAGATAAGCAAAGGCTAACAATTGGTCCCAGCTACAATCGTAAATTTTCCCAGTTTTTCCTGTTACAGATTCCCGTCAACTCCCACAGGCACAAGAAATAGGACTACGTTGTATATCTGTGGAACCGATGAGTATGGAACGGCAACAGAGACTCAGGCGCTTAAAGAAAGCGTCACTCCGCGTGAACTCTGCAACAAATACAACGCACTTCATACAGAGACATATCAGTGGTTTGATATAGGGTAAAAGATTTTGAGCCTGTCTGAAACCCCTCTAACGTGAATTTAACATAGATTTGATTACTTTGGTCGGACATCTACCACATTACATACCGAGTAAGCATCTTGTACCGTTCACAAGGAGTTCCTTACTCCAAATTGCTAGGATTTCTCAATCAATATTCTCAAATCTTGGAGAGAACGGATACCTTGAAAAACAGCATAAAGAACAGACATATTGCGAAAGCTGTCCCAAGTCGGTTTGCTCGAGCTGCTGGTCTTCATGACCCTGATGAGTCCCTAGATTTTTAGCAGATAGATTTGTGGAGGGAATATGCCCTCATTGTGGTTATGAGGCGAGAGCCATTTTTTCTCTTGATAGCGGCCTTCTCACCTTCGATCAGGATGCTCGAGGCGATCAATGCGATGGCTGCAGTCGGACGTTAGATGCGATTGAACTAATCAAGCCTCGCTGTCTAGTTGACAAGACTCACATAGTAACAACGAAATCATCAGCACATATGTATCTCAAATTAGATGCTATTCAGCCGCAGACCGAAGAATGGATCAAGCAATCGTGGAAGGCAGGGAAATGGTCACCTAACGCTGTCATCAACGGAGACGGCGCAATTATCGACCCTCGTCTGAAGGGTGGCCTCATTCCTACTCCTTTAACCCGTGATCTGACGTGGGGTGTACCCGTTCCTTCCGAATTCCAGACAGAAGAACAAGGGATGAAGGGAAAGGTTCTTTGTACGTACAGATCTTGTACTCCTGGCATTTTATTGATTTTGGTCTAGATGTCTGGGTTAGTAGTGTTTGCCCATAGGTCTACCTTTTTTGACCGTTCACAGTTCGATGCTCCGATCGGGTACCCCAGTATAACTGCGAACTATACCCCAGAATGGAAGCAGTGGTGGTTTAATCCTACGAATGTCCGCTTATATCAGTTCATGGGCAAAGACAACGTCTACTTCCATACAGTGTATTGGCCATCGGTTCAAATTGGAGATGGCCGGGACTGGACGATGCTTCACCATCTCTCAACTACCGGTGAGTATTTGAAACGAAAGCATAAACTACGTTCTCACAAATGCAGAGTATCTGAATTATGAGGGTGGAAAGTTCTCGAAAAGTAAGAACAGGGGAGTATTCGGACCAGCAGCGAGAGAGACTGGAATTCCTGCATCCGTATGGCGTTATTATCTCTTGTCGACTCGCCCAGAGACAGCTGACGCCATGTTCTCTTGGTCGGACTGTGTAAGTGCCCACGCACATCTATATGTATGTATGGACTCAATTTGATTCCAGGTTGCTGCTAACAACAATGTTTTGTTAAACAAGTAAGATTCGGTATGTAGTCCACACAGCTGTCTGACGCTTATCGATCTCCTTAGTTTCGGGAACTTCATTAATCGTGCTCTGAAATTTGTCTCCGCTCTCTATGACGGCGTTATCCCTGATGGAGGTGATGAGCCCGGTCCTCTATCACCGAATGACGAACACGACGCCGAGTTTGTTGCTTCCGTCAACGGACTTCTCAAGGACTACCTAGATGCTATGGAGGCTGTGAAGCTGCGTCTGGGTCTTCAGACTGTCATGCTCATTTCGATGCGCGGGAATAACTACTTGCAATCGTCCGGCCTCAACAAAGCGTTGAAGGCTTCTGACCCTAAACGTTGTGCCCAGGTCGTTTCACGCGCGGTCAACCTGATTTACGTGCTTTCAGCCCTAGTATATCCCTTCATGCCCGCCACCTCCGACTCTATCCTCGTCCAAATCAACGCGCCTTCCCGCGTCGTACCCGAGGTACTGAGTACAGATATCCTCGCAGGCCACAAGATTGGCAAGCCAGAACACCTATTCAAGAAAATCGAAGACAACATGGTCGACGTCTGGAGGAGGAAATTTGGGGGTGCGCCTGCAGAAACCAATCCGGAGGCTGCGAAAGCTACCAAGAAGGGTAAAGGTTCAAAAAAACTTGCGTCCCAAGTTATCACCGATCCCAACGTGCTCAAGTCGCCGGAGATCTTGGCTCTGGAAGCCAAGATTGCCGAACAGGGACAAGTGGTTCGTGGGTTGAAGGGTCAGACACCCAAGACAGCTGAGCTTGATGCCGAGATTAAAGAGGCGGTCGATGTCCTCAAGAAATTGAAGGCAGAGTTAGAACATGTTTTATCAACTGCAAACTAATCGAGGTCTGGTAGTGGTTACATGGCATAAGTTACTACGTAGACTTTAAATGCAATGATGTGTCCGATGAAATGATTTTGAATCTGTATAACACACAATTCAACCTACATGATTCACACTACCCAATGTTCAGAATGTTATTGGCAGAAGGCACTATTATAGGTGAACTCATGAGCAACAGCAGACTTTGCCGATCACGATGTAGGCAGCAAAACAGTCGAATCTGAAATTTCTTAGAGGTTCTTTTATTTTTCTACCGTCCACAACCTCGCCATCTTTTTCTTGTGGTTAGCAATCTTGAACATGGCAATGTCCGGTTCGAATGACTCTCGCGATGATGCCCCGCGGATGGTGGCAAACACGGAACATTTACTACCCCAGAAATAAATCGGGCCCATCCAGAAAGAAGAACGCAGATATGAAGCTACCAACTGTAAATGTAAGAACGACGGCTAGTAATAGCCGACGAA
>JABCKS010024904.1:41781-53418 GCA_018851325.1 Termitomyces sp. DKA19 | reverse complement strand
CTATATATGCCAAAAGATAGATTATTAATCATGATAATCTTGAAACAAATCTATGCTATTGTTAGGCATTTTAAATATCAAAAGACACTTGATTATATGCATCAATCATACTAGTAGCTATAAATGGCCAAGAAGACAAGTTAGTTTTATATAATATATAAGATGTATTAACATTCAAAAACTTTAAATAAGCTAATGGAGAAGCTACATTCACTTCCAGTTCCTATAAAGCCTTGGGACTCTATAAACATAAACTTTATTGGGCTGTTTCCTAAATCACACAGTTTTAACTACTTATAGATAGTAATTTATTGCATAACCAGTATAGTCTACCTGGTTCCAATTATAATAATAATGATGGCATCTAAGCTGTTATAGATCTATCTCAAAAAGATAGTATGGCTCTATAGTTTACTGAGCTTAATTGTGAACAATTAAGATTTTGGGTTTATCTCCAAATAGTAAAGAAAGTTGCATAAATTGCTTAGAGTAAGGCTACTCATATTAACTTCCTTTTATTTACAAATAAATAGTCAGATAGAGCATATAAATTGTAATGTTGTGCAGATATTATAAGTAGTTGTTAGTTCAGATTAGAAGGACTGAGTTAACTATATCTCTATAGTCAAGTTTGCAATTAATGTAAGTATATCTAAGACCATAAGGTATGCACCCTTTGAGTTAAATAGCAGCTATATACCATTGATGTTGATATTGAAAGAACTTTATAGTGACAAAGTGATCCATAGGGGAATTGAGGAGTTTATGCAAAATATGCTAATGAGCATAGTAAGTACATATGATGCAATTATAGAAGCCTATGTCTTTTAGACAAGCCATGCTAATAACTGCAAGAGCAATAAACTGACAATTGCTAAAGGTAACTTGGTCTACCTATTATCCAGGAACTTGAATTTGCCCAAAGAATGGGCAGATAGGTTGTATTCTAAATAGGTGGGACTATACAAGATGCTAGAAGTGGAACTGAGTTTATTAAACTATATTCTTAAGTTACTATTTCTAAATTGCACAATATCAAGACTTTATGATTTTAGTATAGCTAAAGACCAAGAGTGGTTTGTAGATGACTTGGTAAGTCATAGGTGGATAGAGAAAAAGCATCTTAAATTTGAGATGCAATAGAGTTTGGAGAATACTATTTAAGAGCCTTTGGTGAATTACAAGAACCTTATAGCTTTAGATAAGTACTTAGAATTATAGTATGTAAAATACCTACATTGATTAGCATGATGCACTTAAAGCACATTATGATGGTGGTGGATGGGTCTGATTAGGTTACTAGGCTTTGTGAATATTTAGTCTACTTATGAAGTTAGAAAAATTTTATGTTTTTTTAGAGTTATTTTATGATATATAGTCTACATACTTTTTACTAGAAGAGTAATAGTCTATTAGAGCTTTAGTCAGCTTGTACAGAGTTCAAAAAGCTCTAGAGAGGAAGGAAGCCCTTATAAAGTAGTAATAGCATTACTTTATATGGCCACAAGGCCAAAACTAACTAGACTATAGATAGCAACATCTATATATTAATAAAAATGTAGTGTATTTAAGATATAAGGAATTGCTGCTGTACTAGATACCTTACCATATAGCAGACTATGGGATGTAGCTAGAATATATAGAGCTAAAAGAGGAGAAGTACTAGAAGTACTTAGTCCAATAGTTATATATAAATGTAGTGGTACAGTTAGTGCTATCACTAAAACTACTGTTAATAAGACCAATGTAATAAGAATATATGCCTTATATATAACTAGTTAATAAAGTACTTTTGTAGAAGTTGGAAAGAGCTGGAGAATCTGTACCTGCAATATTAGCATTCTTACAAGATAACCTGGTAGTCATTATTATTGAAGGGCTTCTTGACTAGATTGAGATGATAAAGAGACAGTACAAAATTACACTGAATTATATTGAGCAAGCAGGTAAACAAAAGTCACCTATATATAAGGAACTAGAAAAGAGCTTAAAAGAGCCAAAGCTCTATTAAAGTGACTACAGGAAGTAGTATAAGTATCTATGCCTACAGCAGTATAACTATTTCCACTACTTTATCTATTATCATCATCATTAGTAGTAGTAGCTTTCTACTTAGTATAGCTAATGCTAGCTTATTGTCTATATAAGCTGAAGGTCCTGGCCTTGATAGAAAGTCCTTTGGTAGAGTTGTTACTAGAGTTGTATGACAAAGTTATGAAAGATACTTTAATACTGGAGCATGAGCCTATTATTGAAGTGCTATATATACTTACTGATGATTTCCAGTCTGAACTAAACAGCTAGAGAGTAATACTACTAGTGCTATCAGCTTATAGGTGTAATGAGTCAAGGGCTTGCTATATTAATACATACTCTAGAAATATTAGAACTAACCAAATATTATTAAGGCCAAAAGTCTCTAATTGATCTGTTAAAGCTAAATATTATGGACTTTTCCAGCAATATTTTTATATGAGCTGATCTAGCTCAATTACTCTTTTTATATGCCATAGCTATATTTACACCCTCTCTTCAGTTGGCAGTAGTTATAGTAACCACTAACCTGTAAATAGTAAAGCAGTATAATGAGTTAATAATTTCTAACTCAAGATTATGTCTGCCTCTAAGAGTAAAAGGAAGGTGGTGATAGATACTACTAATAAAAAAGACTATGGTCAATTCTCATCAAAGGAAAAGCAAGAATTAGAAGAGGGTAAAATACTGGTGCAGTACTTTCAGTATATATAACAAAATAAAAAGCTTACTATAAAAAAAGCAAATATTATAAAGGCAGAGGCAGTCTAATAACATTAGATACTGAATAATTTCTTGAAAAATATTTTAGATAGCTTAGAAGTGAAAGTATAGAGATTGCTTAATGTGGAGCAGCTCAAAGCATACTTCAGAGGAGCACTGAAAGATTATATATATTACTCTCTATATGATAACACTATTCTTATTAGTACCAATACTAATAAGGTGGCAGCCTTTGAGTTCAACTTATACCAGCAGGCTAAAGTGCCTGCAATAATAGTCTACAAATACACTCTATATAATTTGTCATACATACTCTACAAATTAGAATGGTTGTATAAGTATTATACTAACAAGTACATTTTTTATTGCAATTAAGTAGTTACATATATACTAATCTCCAAGCTATTATTAATAGTACAGTGGTTTGACATTACCCTATATAATTGTATCATACAAATTCTTTTGACTAATTCTATATACTAAGACTTGAAGAGCCCTATGGCAAAAGCTTAAAGACCTGAATCTCATAAAACAATGTCATATTACAATATACTTTCCATGTATTAAGGAGAATGGAACTTTGGCACTATATATAATGTATACATCCAACTCATCCAGGCCTTTTAACTTAGAGCAAATAGTGTAATATACACTAATACTTGAATGCCCTAGTCTGGAGAACACCTGGCAGAAAATTGCCTTTGATTTTGCATTTTAAATGCATTGGCAAACCTTATTTTTTATATTATGTCAAGCTTTTTATACTAATAATGCAGTTAAATCAACTATTGTTAGGTAATTGGCTTTGATAATAGTGTGTTTAGAAATGTAACAGAAGGCTATAGCCTCTTATAATGTCATGTTTTTGGAAAGACTGATGGTGGCCCAATATAAGGCCTAATTAAAAAAAAGAGCAAGTAAAAGTAGTTGCTAATACTAGCCTAAGTTGCTAGATACTAACAAAGGATTACTAAGTTACTAAGGGAAAGAAAAGAAAGAAAAAAGAGAGACAAAGTAATTGTTAAGTGAGTAGAAGGGAGGAATTGCTAAGTATGAGTGAAAACTAAACAATAAAAAGTAGAAGGGCCAGTAAAGTAGATAAATATCACTAAGATATAATAAAGGAGTGGAAAGAAGGTCAAAAAGCAATAAATTGCTAAGTAAAAGATTACTAGAAGAAGTTACTAAGGTCTATAAGGGCCTAATAATGAAAAGGGATAGAAGTAGGAATATAAGTCAAAATAAATAGAAGCTGGGGGATAGACATTAAAACTAATTACTAGTTACAGTTACTAACATTGCTAAAATACTATAATATTATAAGGTACCTATATTTGGTACTATACTAAATAAAAAATAAGTCTGCTAAAGTTGCTACTAAGCCATTAATAATGATGAAGAAGACTAAGAATGAGATCAAAAACCAAGAGAGATAATGAGCAGAGTGCTCTAAGGCTATAGTGGGCAGTGGTGAGCTATAACTCTTCTTTTTTATATTGAACTAGGTATGTATAGAGAGTATTTATACTATTGTAAATAATGTAGTAATGTAGATAAGAATGGAAAACTGGTCATTAAAGGTAATAGCATCTGTCAAGATATCCAAATTTTTATACTAATGTTTGGATAATAATAATCTATAAGTATGCAATGTCAGAAATATATATAAAATGTGTCAAATAGAAAAAAAAAAATAAATAAACATCAAATAGAAGTACAAGTGAGCATACTATATATTAGTATTTGAAGTGTAGATGCTATTCAGTCATGTTTGTAATCAAGAAAATCATAGGGTCTAAGAAATTATGTATCCATAAGATGTTATTTTTTCAAAAACAAAGTATGAATGTTATTAAGAATTCTTTACTAGCAATCATTGCTAAGGAGGTTTATAGCCTGATCATTCTAAATCCTAAGACTAAACTCCATATAATGAAGCTTGTGATTCTGGACATCTTATGATTGCTAAGGTCTAATATAAAAGGCTATCTTATTCCAGACTTTAGGTCCAGACTCTTTATAACATATTTCCAAGTCATATGCTATGAAGATAAGATTAGTGGAGATGTTGTTAATAGTACTTAGTGATAGATAGGTCTTATCAACCTTAACAGAATCTATTTCTGAAAATACACTGTAATTTATAGTATACTGTCCTTATTAGCTACTATAATTAACATTATACTAACTAAGTTAATAGTAGCAAATACTAAGGTTGTAATGAGTTTGTTAACCCCACCAAAAACAGAATTGGTGCCACTTATACTTATAACTAATATTATAATAAGCAATACAGTTGCTAATGCATAATGAATTTTAGTTATTTAGTTTCATAGTATATTATATGCTTGGTAGTCTAACAGAATCAGTAATATTAAATATTATAATGTATGTACTATCTTATATCCAGTTGATATTATGCAATCAGTTGCACTTATTATGAGTCAATACATATATGTCAAGATATCAAAGGTGTAATTGGAGCATCAGCTATACAGCTGCAACTGTACTTAACATGATTTATATTATGGCTATATTACTCAAGTTAGGTGGCAGTAATTAATTTGTGCATAATTATACTTTACATCTTTCTGTATGGTAGACCAATTTATCAATCTTAAAGGAGGATATGTAACTGAATCATTACTTTATAATAAGTAGAGGTCTACTACAAAAAGACCACTGTAGTTAAGGCATTGCATAAGCAACACTATCTATGTTATTAATAGGTTACATAAGACAACATCTTGTATTTTATAATGTATTTAGTTTAATCTGATATTACAGTCTGATTCAGCTACTATGTGATATATGTAAGATTATTCTACCTGTAGCTAATAGCTATATAAAGTAAATAAAGAGATAAAAGTAAGTAATATTAAAACTAGCCACTGACTACAGAGGACTCAGAGCTATATGTTCAAGGTCTTTGGGGAGAGTTGGTAAGGTAAGGGATTCTTAGGTAGGTAGCACCTACTTAGAACTTGGCTTTTATCATAGTAGGGCCTGGATATAGTCTAAAGTAGGCTTCATAGTCAAATCTGTAGATGTGGAATTGCTTTGAAGCTGGAGTGGGCCTCAAAGGAGTATTAAAACTTAAAAAGCTGAGTTGTCAGTAATCTAATAATGCATAAGGCATATCTAGGAAAGTTGTTGAGGTTAGGGCTCAAAAATATAGAAGCTGGTAATTTAGTAATATATAGGTCACAGATAGAGTTTAAATAGAGAGCTGGGGGTTTAAGGGCTGAGCAAGGGTGATTTTCTAAAATAGTAGAGTCATCAGGAATTAGCAAGATGAAATTGATGAAGTTATGACATTAACCTCTCTTAAAGAATTAAGACCCTTAAGACATAACAAATGTTATTGGTTCCAGGAGTACTTGTAGAGGTTTAGTGATCTCCTAAAAGTTCCTCTTGAGAGTTTGTTATCTAATTTCTTTTGAAGCATCTTAATCTATCTAGCTCTTCTCTACCCTTCCAAAGTAATAATATTATAGAGTGATTAGCATACAAGGCAGTTTAGAGTGAAAGAAGGCAGAATTAGAACTAAAAGACTATAGATTGTCTTTTTTAATATAAGTGGGCTCCTTTTTTAGTTGTTGTAAAGTCTAATCTCCTTTTAGAACAATAGCAGAAACTAAAAAGAAAATTTATAAGTGCACTAGCAATTAAATAGAGTAGCTGACAGTAGGAAAAAAAGTGAGAGTAAGTCAGTAAATATTCCAAAGAATAAGAGCTAGAAAGTAAAGTACAAGTAAAAAAAATTGCTAATATTAGTCTAAGTCACTAGATACTAACAAAAGGATTGCTAAGTTGCTAACTAATAAAAAGAGGAAATAGAGTAAAGATAGATAAATTGTTAAAGGTGAAGGAAAAAGGAGTTGCTAAAGCTAAAGAAAAACTAAGTAATAAGAAATAAAAGGTCAGTAATAAAGTAAGTAAACATTGCTAAGGGATAGAGAAAAGGGGTAGGAACAAAGAAGGTAATAAGTTGCTAGGTAAAGTTAATAGGAGAAGTTGCTAAAATCTATAAGGGCCTAGCAAAGAAAAAAGAATAGAGATAAGAACATATATCAAGTCAATAAAAGGAGCAGAGAATAAATGTAAAAACAAGTTGCTAGCTATAATTGCTAGTATTACTAAGACATTATAACACTATAAGGTACCTATACTTAGTACTATACTAAATTGAGAATGAGTTTACTAAAGCTTGTTGCTAAGCTATTAACAATAACAAGAGTAACCAGAAATAAGCTCTAAAGCTAAGAAAGAAATATTGAAGGCAAAGTACTTGGAGCTTTGTTAGTTCCTTTTAAACTAAGTATTTATAGGAAATATTTATACTGTTTGTAAGTAGAATAGTCAAAAAGAAAAGATTGTTATGACAGATAACAGCATCTACCAAACTATCTATAATGCATACTGAGTATCAAAATAGTAACCAAATATAAGTATTTGATGTTAAGAAATGCATTATATATGTCAAGATAAAAATAAAAAGTATATAAAACATTAGTATCTGAAGTATAGATGCTATTTAGGTATTTTAATATGCTAGACAAGAGAAATGAAGGGTCTATGTCATATATTTTTCTAATATGTAATTTTCAAAATAGAAGTGCAGATATTGCTAAGAGCTGTCACTAGTGGTCATTGCTAAGAAGGATCTTAGCCTAGTCATTCTAGATCTAAAGGTTAAATTCTACATAATGGAACTTATGATTCCAAACATCTTATAGTTGCTAAGATCTTATGTAAAAGGCTACTTTATTCCAGACCTGGAGTCCAGACCATATATGATAAATCATGTAGTTAGAAGGCCTTTAGATGTATATTAGCCTTAAATAGAGGTGATAATAGAGAGTTGGCCTTCAGAAGCCCATACTGATATGGTGACATTGGTAGGGGCTGGTCTATCAAGGAGTATAAAGAAGAGAATACAAGAAAAGATACAAGTAAAGGCTTAGAAGGACATCCAGAGAGTTATAGAGCCATCAGCAGTGTATTTTTAGACCTTAGAGTTCCTCTATTTCTTCTATCTCTTAGCTTACCCAGTTTACATATAAGTTCTAAGCATTGAACATTCTTTAAGGAGGGCTCATAGCTCAAGCATTGTTGTACTAGGTTTTTATCTCTGTTTTTCCAGATATCTACTCCATTCCTCTAGACTTTCTCTAAGTCTATGGAGCTCAAAGAGTTGCCTTTGACTATAATTGTTGAGCTGCAGAAGAACACAGCCTTAAAATTATGCAGCTAAGTCAGAATCTATAAGAACAACCTTTTGGAGACTGTAGCTCAGTCATACAGCTGACAAAGGGAGATTCAAAGGTCTATTCATTACTGTACTATGTCTATAAGTCTAATTACATACTTAATAAAGAAAAATCTAAAGAGAACAAGTCTGAGGAAATCTCTATACTAAATATGACACTCTAAGCTTCTGGACTTATAGGACTAACTGTACAGTAGGGCAGAGAAGTCATATGCCATCATTAATGCATCAATACATATGACCTAATGATAGAATAGCCCTGATGAGGTGAAGTAAAATAAGGTGAAATAAACTCTAACCTTGTAAAGCAAGGAGTCATATGCTATTATTGATACATCAATACACATATATTGATGCATATGCTCCAATGGAAAAGTAATGAAAAAATAGCTTTTAGATGAGATGAGGTGAAGTGAGATGAAGTAAGATAAACCCTAACATCACCTCCCTTCTAGAATGCAATATCTTAATGCATCTGGATAGAAAAAGTCTCAAATTGCTTAATCTGCCATAGAGATGGGATAGATGCCTTGAATTGCTCTTAAAGTATTAGAATATCTGTAGTAAAAGTCTTGAACTGGAGCTAGTGCATATACATTTCCATATAGTTCTTAGAATATATTCTCAATACTGTGTCCCTTCTATTTCACCTTAAACTGTAACTTTTTCTAAAACACTCTGCTGTCCAGTATTTCCTTCACTTCATACTCCTCCTTCTCCTCATTGACCAGCACTGGTAATGGTAGTGGTTTTGGACATTGATTAGAAATAGGATTCTCTGGAGCTGGGAACAGTTTAACTATATTTAAGACTAGATGCAACTAATATAGACTGGCAGGAAGCTTTAACTGGTAAGCCAATGGCTCTACCTGTCTTTCCACTTTGAATGGCTCTAGGTAACAGTAGGATAGCTTTTGTGATAGTTGTATCATCTTAATTTCAAAGCTATTTAGAAAAACACTATTTCCCAGCTTATATACTAGGGCTAGTGTCTATCTTTAATTATAGTACTATGTCATATTCTCCTTTGCCTTTTTTAATATTGCCTTTGCATTCTCCTATGCCTTTTTCATTTTATTTATAAACTTATTTACTGTATCATTCTCTGATGGTCTTGCTTGAGGCTCAAAACTCATGTATGGATGTTGACTAGTATCTAGGAAGAATGGAGTTATTTGGGTAAAAGAATGAATATAGTTATTGTACTAGAACTTGATATTAGGCAGAAGCTCATTCCAATCATCCTGTCTCTTGTTACAGAACAGTTACAAGTACTGTTTCAGCTCATGGCTTACCTGCTCTATCTGTCCATTTGACTAAGGGTAATAGATTGTGGTTGTGTGAAGCTTTACCTCCAACAGTTGATACAATTCATAAGTGAAATCTGCTATAAACTAAGGACCTTTGTCTAAAACATATCCATTAAAAAGACTATGAAGCTTCTAAATATTCTTCCAATACAGGCTAGCAGCTCCCAGAGTAAAATAGGTGGTGTGAGTAGGGATAAAATAAGCACACTTTCTATAAAGATCTACCACTACTATAACTGCATTATATCTATAAGCATCTGGAAGTTCAACAGTGAAATCCACAGAAGCCACACTCCAACAACTAGTGAGAATTGGAAGGGGGTAAAGTTAACCCATGGGTGCCTAAGCAATAAAGCTTAGTACAAAGGCAAAAATCATAGGTACTAGTATATGTGCCAATGTACTAAGACATCTGAGGCTACTAGTAATTTCAGAACACCAATTCTAATGTTTTTTACCTGCTTGGGTGCTCTGCCATCTGAGAATCAATATGCTGTTCTACAATATGTCATTTGAGCTCTGAAATATTGAGTATATGGATATATTCTTAAAAAGTCAATAGTCTATCTTGTGAACTCTACTCTTTGTACTGACTTCACTCTACTAGCATGTCAGGTCTATAGGACCTATACTGCTTGCACTATAGCATCCTCCTAGGCATCCTAATGATTCCCTCATTAAATGTTCTTGAGGATGTTTGCCTTATCTTCTTAGACAACAATCCTTTCCAAAATACAAATAGCAAAGAGCTCTAGTTTTAGAAGCACAATATTGTCATTATTGTCTACTCCTATGCCATAATCAGCTCTTCTAGACAGTGTGTCTAGTTTACCCATGCTTTGTCCAGGCTTGTGATGTAGTGAGAAGTCAAAGTTAGCCAGATATAAAAACCATTGAGCCTGGTGTCAATTGAGTTTCTTTGCTGAATAGAAATACTCAAGGTTCTTGTAGTCTGTCCATACTTCAAACTTATGCTGTATACTCTCAAGAAAATGCTGTCACTCTTTAAAAGATCAAACAATGGCCAATATCTCCTTGTTGTGAATCTTATAGTTCTGTTCCACTGTATTGAGACTCTTGGAGTAGAAAGCTACAGGGTGTTACTTTCTGTCCTTTTCTGATTATTGGAATGGGATTGCTCCTATAGCAAATTTCAAACTATAGGCTTCAATGCAGAATAGAGAGTCATTATCAGAAAACAGGAGAAATAGTTTAGAAGTGTCAACCTGTTAGAGGGCATTGAAGGTGGCTTGCTTTGAAGCTCTCATTGCCACACCACATTCTTGCTAGTGAGGTTGAAGAGCAGATGAGTATAATGAGATAAGTTCTGAATAAACCTCTGGTAAAAGTTAACATAACTCAGAAATGCCTGAACTTCTTTATTATTCTTTGGCTCTGGCCATTCTATTATATTTGTCACTTTAACTCAGTCCATTTCAGCCACACCATGCAAAATGATCAGGGCCTAGATACTCTACCTTGGTCTGCTCAAATTCATACTTCTCAGGTTTCAAGTATAGCTGGTGTTGGCAGAGACATTCTAAGACAATATATATGATCTGGCAATACTCTTCTAAAGTCTTGGTGTAGATGAGGATATTATTCAGATAAACACAGATGACATCTTCCACAATGAGGTCACAAAAGATGTCATTTATCATAGTCTGGAAAGTGATGGGGCTATTGGTGAGGCCAAAGAACATTACTAAAGATTCAAAGAGTCTGTAATTAGTTTGGAATGCTGCCTTCTACTCATCTCCCTCCTTCATACATGCATTGTTGTAGCTCCAATGGACATCCAACTTGGTAAAGTAGCATGCTCCTCAGAGATTATTGACAAGTTCAGAGATAAGGGGGAGAGAGTAGCAATTCTTTGTGGTCATTGCATTCAAGACCCAATAGTCTTGAACTAGATGGAGAGACCCATCTTTCTTCTTAATAAAGAAGCCTAGAGAGGTCATTGGGGACTTTCAGGGTTGTATTTGTCTGGAGCTGAGGTTCTCTTGTAGAAATGCATCCAGTTTGTCCTGTTCCCATAGTGCAAGCAGGTTGACCTTATAGCTGGAAGGTTCTGCTTCAGGTATCAGCTCAATGGCATAGTCCCATTGCTTGTACTTGGGGAGTGAATCAAAAGACACCTTAGCAAATACTTCCTCAAATTCTAGGGAAAAGTTGCAACTGGGACTAAGCATTAAGTTTTGAAATCAAGGCCCACTTAATCATTTCATGCTTGGACAGTAGCATTGTGATTGTAACATTTTGTATGAAGTGCACAAATAATATATATATATATATATA
>JABCKS010024904.1:0-41723 GCA_018851325.1 Termitomyces sp. DKA19 | reverse complement strand
ATATATATATATATATATAGATATAAGACTAAGACCAAGCATCCATGCCGAAGGCATGGTCATAACACCTAGTTCGGATTGAAGGGAAGAAGATGGCAACTTTCAAGAAACCCAGCAGTCAGCCGATAATGTCAACTTATATTTATATTGATCGTAATTAGTACTTATACGATTGATGTGTATCTTATCCCTACTAATTAGTAGCAAGCATAACCGATAATTCTCGTCAACAAATGCAATATTAGATCCAATGGAAGGGTCGAACTTATCCCAAACCTCAACCAGAACCCTAATTTTGAACCTTTACACCACTAACAAGGACTTGAACTGAACCCTTAGGCCTTACCGGCCTAACCGTGTGCTCAACAGACAGGTCTGATGGATACTAGAACCCAACATTTTCAAGCAGGTATGGAAATTACTGTAAATAATACATCACGTATCTATGTTAATTACCAAACCCTCCATCTAGTGAAGCCGTAGCGCTGGCCGTCAGACAGGCATCTCGGAAACAAATGGTTTAGCCTAAATCAAGCTTATACACCACATATCCCCCATCTAGGCCACGCTTTCCTTTTCCTTCAGTTGCAACAACAATGTCAGAGGTCCAGCCCCTACTACCCTCTGTCAATACAAGGGCCGAGAATGACACAGAACCTACGACTTTGCGTGTAAAGACTGCGAAACTCCTTGAGGACCGGCGTCTGCACACTGCTGTTATTCTCTTGGTACGACTTGACGCTTGAGGTGCCAGGAATATCATCTAAAATTCTTTGCAGATTTCAATTGACGCAGCTTGTGTGCTTGCTGACCTAACCTACACAGTACTCTCTCCCGAGTGTGGGGAAGCGGAGGGAGAACTGCCTTTGTGGCTAGAGGTCCTATCTCACATTTCCCTGGCCATCACGTCTTTCTTTATGGTTGAAATTCCGTTGGCAACATGGGCGTTCGGCCCCAACTTTTACAATCCATTTGGTGGCGTCATTCACGCAGGATTACATCTCTTTGATGCCTTCATCATCATCATTACTTTTGTACTTGAAGTTGGATTGAAAGGCCGTGAACGAGAGCTTGCAGGACTTTTGATCGTTTTGCGTTTATGGCGGCTTGTGAAACTTGTAGGAGGTGAGTAACACTGTGTTGTCAATATCCAAGTAACAGCACTGATATTGCCTTCCTCAAAAGGTGTTGCTGTTGGCGCTGGAGAAATAGAAGAGGAAACGGCCCAAAGACTCGCAGAGACCTTGGAGCAACTTCGCAACGTCAGGACGGAGCTATCGGTCGCCCAAAGCGAGAATCATGAACTACGACAACGTTTGGCATCGGTTCGAACTTGACAGTTTTAGTGGACCCTCGTCTATTAATAGGATTATTTATTGTACTCTGTACCTATGATACTTGACTTGTAGGTAGGTATGTGCAGGGATGTCACAGTACCTGGAAATACCAACGTGTTCTCCGTCCACGAAGAAGAGTCCATCAGAATTCGTGGATACACGTGCCCACTTCAACTATAAGAGATGTCCATAATTCATCAAGATGCAGAGGCATTCAAGTTGTGGACGTTGATTCCTTTTACATCATCGGCACGTATCCATTCCGAAAGACGTGGGAGTGGAATTGGCAGATCATAATCTTCAACGCGAGTTGGAAATGGGTTTGCTTGACTTGGACTCGTAGACTGCATTTGGGATACACTCTCTCGCCGCGACAATCTTGCTGATTCACGAAACTTCTCGATGAAGCGCGAGCCTGCGGTACTCCTCGACTGAATACGAAGAGGAGCCACAAGAAAGGGGGTCGTGCCCTTGGAGGGTGAAGTAGCCGCGGATGGTCCGTGGAATTTGAAAGGCGGATCGATCCCGCGACGAATAGTCTTCGCCCACGGAGGATACCCCGTGGAGTCGTCAGAGCGAGAGCCTGTGGCTTCTACGTCCTTTATATAACGCGACCAAGTGTCGGTTTCCGGGACCGCCTCACTTTTGAGGGCAGGATCGCGAAGACTGAACCAGTTCATAGAATTGACACTTTGGTTCCAGATCTCAGGGAACAGAGCAACATGAGCTATGGCAGCAACAAAGAGTGCTAAAAAGTATGCGAATACTACAGCGCAGGAAAGATGAGAGCCAATGCCAATAAAAAGACGAGGTAAACTCACGGATGACGCTACTCAGCCAAGAGACTGGGACTAGAAGGGAAGACGATGCACATAATTCCCAGTTATCTGGAACAGATTGAAATGATTGAATATTGTCTCAAAAAGATATTGTCATACCAGTCGATCGGCATAGCCCAGAAGCGTTCACGGTTGCACTGATAGCGGTGCCTGAGACGAGAGACTTGATATATCCAAATCTTGGAAAGTATCGCATATGGAACTTACCAGTTTGGAACACACTCAGTATGGCCGTCCATGTACATTCAAAGAGAACACAGGAAGTGCTCGCTCGTGAGACGAGTTCTGCCATTCCTCTTATTCATTTTCAGCAAGAGGTTATAACGTAGTGCACAGACGTGACCTACAGAATGATGCCTAAAAGTAGGGCAGAGCTCTCGAGCATGAAGGAAATAGTTGTAACAGAGACTGGAGGACTCATGAGGAAATTGTAGTTCACAGACGGAGAAAGACTAGCATACGAGGGAGACTAGAGTGAACCACAGTGCTAACGTTCCATGCCGCAAAAGCAATTATGAGAATGTTCAAATTAACAAGTAGAGCTACAAGAGATGATGTCAAACGTGTGGACCTTCAAATACGGTATGTATGAATCACCAAAAATAACGAGACGAGCAATGAGGAGTGGATTCTGCATGAGAAGCGAATTGTCGTTCATTAGTGATTCCAGACGGCGATTATTGAAAAAAGAGAGAAAGACACAAAAGCTGGGGATCGCCACCGATGGTCTACAGCCGCATGCATACATTAATATGTGGCCCAGAGTACATGCTCCGCGTGCTGATCTTGGGAGAAAACTGAACAATGCCACCGAACAATGCCACCGAACAATGCCACCGAACAATGCGCTGAACAATAAAGACTACGTACATCGGGACATCGATGACGTTGGAAAGAACAATGGTCATTTGATGGTTAAGTAATACTTGATCATTGCAATCAATCACTTAATCCATCTATGTTTACTCAGAGGGAATTCCACAACAAATGGGCCTGTGAAAATAAAGTTACATGGTTCAATCATACAGTACAGATTATACAAGTCATCTACCAAGCTGAGCATTCCGACCTAGTGACAACTCCGGGACTGTGACACGTGCGTCCCCGTCAGACCGGCGTCTTGGGCCTGAAGGTCGCGCCCGCGGAGGAAAGGAAGGAGGACGCAAGGACATAGCTGGCGCAAGGGGAGCCGCAGGACCGCCTGCGGCGGGAGGAGAAACAGAGGGGCCTGCAGGGGAAAAAGAAGTTACAAGCGACGTTGCTGCTGCACCTATCGCCGGTAGAGGTCGAGGGCTATGAACGTCGATCCCAAAACCAGGGCTAGGGCTAGGGCTAGGGCTATGGCTAGGAGGCGGGGGTTTCCGCCATACTTTTCCAGGTATTGTTGAAGTGAGAATACTGCGGCGCGGCCAGCTGCCTAATGGTGAAGGCTCCTCTTGATGCGCTTGGTGGAGACGAAGCTGTCTTTGGGTCTGGGACCGAGTCGGCTTGGAGATGTGAGATTCCGGACAGTCCAGGATAGGTTCGGGTGAGATGGAGGGTGAGATGGCGGCCTGGACTTGTTGGGGGTAGAATGATGTGGCATAGCTCTGTGGTTGTGACTGATAAGTTTCGTCATAAGGATTAAGCGGCTTGTGCATCATTGATAGCAGTGCAGGTGGAGGTGTGAATGCGGGGAGAGGGGCTTCGGAAGGCTGGGGTGTTGCATAGGATTCAATCTCATACTCGGAACTTAGGCCTGCACGATGATTAAATATTGCGACAGGCGGAGGGTGTTGCGGCTTCGGCGCTATGATAGATGGCATCTTTTTGAAGACTTGTGGGAGCGATGGAGGAGGGGAAGGCTTGATTATCGATCGACAAAGTTCGTCCCAAGGGAATTTATGGACATAGCTGTGGAATATCTGGGAGTCGCGTGGGAATTGAAGCAAAGACGCAGTGACAAGGAGTACAAAATATAACAGAACTGCGCGGGATTATCAGCGAGAATGATGGCGAAATCCTCCCATGATACGCACGAATGCTAGTCATGATCCATGTGAATGCAAGGAGCAGATGAGAAGAAGTGCAAGTGTCGTGGGAGAGAGTGGGTATTTGAACTGTCCAAATGTCAAAAGGTGCTTTTTAGATCATCAATGCAAATCACTTACTCCGACACAAGTGGGAAGGAAGCAGGGAAGTCACCGCGATGGCGCCACCTGTATAAGCGTTCACATCATTAGACGGGTACTAATCTGTTGGAGAATGCCTTACCCAGATACATTATACAGAATACCCCACACCAAAGACATTCGAACCAAACCCGGCCCGTTATACTATGCCTATATGCCAATTCAATAAATATTCTAAGTAAGCAACGATAAGCGCCAACGAAGGGACTTCAAAACAACATGTGACCGACATGGTAAATATATGGAGCAGTCCTAAACAACCAAGAAATATGAGGTATACATCGATCTGCACTGAAGACGGAACGTTGAGTGTGGAATGAATGTATAAAAAAGATGGCGACATACATTCCCGACCTACTGCCTGAGCAAGGCTATGATTCCATACTGCAACACTAGCGAGGATAGCGCTGCAGAGAATGAATGAAACTGAGTAAGCGCCGTAGATAAAATCAGCATAACATCCTCGGGGCGATTTAAAAGCGACGCTCGCACCAAACACGATATAACGCAAGACTTTTAAGAAACTCGAGCCCATATGCACAGTTAATGTCCAGGGGCGAGGAAAAAGGGAAGACAAGGGAGTGAAGCAATGAACCCAACTGGTCCTTAGAAGAGCATCATGAAGCCAAGGGATGGGATACCACTCCAGAGTTGGGGGGTCATCAAGGCGGTTTTGAAACTCAGCTCGGCAGGGAAGTCTGATGGTAAGTTGCGACACCGAAAATTGAATACATCATGTCCGTGATGATACAAGTAACACTACCAGATCCTGACAGTACGGGTTTTGATGCGAAAATCGCGATGCAGTATAAGTAGGAAGAATAATGTACGCAGGAGGGTTGTATATGTGAGTATATGATAGATGTAGATGGGACGTGGAGGAAATAATCAGGATATCACGCGGGAACTGGCGATATGTTTGCAGATATATTCCCATCTATTTCAACATGGGAAGCTCCAGTGAAGCCGGGCCGACCGTGATGAAATTGATCAGACGACGAGTCTGTGTCAGCAGAGAATGTGTTTTGATCTGAATCCGGACGACCGGTGGAAACAAGGGCAATAGGTGGGACCTTTGATGGATAATGAGTTGGAGGAGGGCGAGAAAAGGTAGAATAGCGCTCCAAGAGTCGCTGAGAGTCGGGATGGAGGACATATGCTCTGACATCGGGTAGCGGATCACGGGAAAGACGGAGTGTGAGTTGGAGGAGGAGGGGTGACGGAATAGCAGAGACGGAGGCTACAAGACGGGCAAGACGAATGCGAACGGCGTCGATGGGGTCGTCAGCAAGAGGCAGGAGAGGAATGAGGAACTCATTGTCGACCGGCACGACAGCAGCAAGCGCGTGTTGACAGGCGATGAAGCTAAAAATGAAACGATGTTAGAGGCCACTTTTGATGAAGGTATGATAACCTACGTCATGCGCCTTTTGAAAACGGGTGATTTTGAGAGGCTACTGATGTTTGCACGGAGTTGCTCAAGCGCATCTGTATCGAGTAAAGGCCATAGTCCCGCAACCGCCCGCACGCCCGCCTCGCGAACCGCTGTCACGCGATCCTCAAGAGCGCGGTAAGCCAATCCAACTACCAAACACCGTCCCTTTGGACCAGTACTTCCTCCCAAAGTTGTGAGTCCAAGTGCAATCTCCTCCCGCTCGCGCCAACCACGAAATCCGCCCTCATTCCAAACCATCTCTAGACCAAGCATCAGGCTATCCCCCACTTCTGTTCCCACAACCCCTAATAGCTGGGGCAAACTCTGCACCGCACGCATCCGCACCTCTTCTTCTTCACATCGTATGCCATCCCACCATACAGCAACTAAATCCCGCTGGGCATGCTCTGGGCCCACTATTTTTGCTAATTCACCTACGCTCGCTGCCAGCGTCCGTCGTACTTTAGTAGTCCGGTTCTTTGCAAGCTCAAGATACATGGAGCGGAGTTCTCCCCATCGATGTCGACCTAGTGTCAATGCGACAGCGGGATAATTAAAGGCACAAATCAGCGGTCGGTCCACGATATTGCGCAATAATTCCGTCCCTGCCCCATCTCTCTGTCCAAGAAACAACTCGACCAACTCTGGCGGAGGCCCTCCTTCGTCACCGTGAAAGGTGTAAAGCACCTCCCCAAGCGCTTCTAAGACCCCAGACTGCACGACAGACGACTCGTCGGTGGCAAGGGTGAGGATAGTGTCAAGGGCCAATGAACGCCGCTGATTGGGAGGTAGTCGAGGCAGGATGGCAGGAAGTGCAAATAAGGCAGAATGCCTCACATGCCAGACCGAGTCCCGTCTGAGTGCGTTGAATAGGGGGAGCTGAAGAACGATCAGACGGTAAATGGTAGGGATGGGAGTAGACATACTAGAGAACAAATCACGATTTCCTCTGGTACGACCTTGGCTAATGCCCCCAAAGCGAACGATGCTTCGCGTCTCACCCAGTACATAGAATCATGACCAACTCTGACCACTTCTCTAACAAATGCCTCCTTGGTATCCTCTCCCAACGTTCCTGAAAAGAGTAAAACGAGCATCGGAGAGAGTTGATGACGGCGGTAGAGAGACTGAAAACTGGATAGGCAAAGCAGGAAAATATGGGTTCACAGACTCGGATCTCGATCTCGCATCTACAGCCCTTGGGGAGGAAGCGCGGTCCGGTTGGTCACGTTCTTGTCGCTGAATGTCCCGAGAGTGACTACTGGGTACGTCTTCTGGCAGTGGCGGCGGATCTTCTAAATCAAGGTCCAGGCGGCCCATGCCAATGACAACCTGTTGTAGAAGCTCGGTGCGTAGCAAGTGGCGTCCGGGTCGGTCAAAGGACCGGTGAGTGGGTTGTGCCTGAGGATCGTCGGCGGGGCCGGGAGGGACAGAAGGCTCGCTGTCATCGGCGTCATTGATGCGCACGAGTAGATCAACGATGGCGTCTCGCGTGGCACTGCCGACGAGAGGATTGGGGCTCAAGAGGAGGGTGCCGAGGATTGGGGTGAATGCCTGGACAGAGACAGTGGTGGGGGCAGAGGGAGACGGAGCTGCACGAGTTATGTCCTGGTCTTGAAAGGGCATGTCTTGGTCTTCAGACTCAGAAGTGATGTCGCAGTACTGTGGCGCAGATGAACGGGGGACAAGAGATATAGGAGGGAAAAGGGCAGACCGTGAAGAACCACCAAATGAGAGCGACGAGCTCTGCGGCAAGGGCCTCTTTGACCTGCTCGTCTGTGGGATGTGAGAGGAGAAGGACGGAGAGGGAGGAAGGAACGAACCGTCGTCGAGGGCGAGGCCGTCGAGGAGGGGGAGGACGTACTGGATGGCGTCGAGGGCGGAGACCTGGTGGAGAAGATGGGGGAGGGCATGGGTGATGTATATTCTGTGGAAGGAGGCCTTGCTGCGTGCGAAGAGATAGATCTTCTCAAGGGTGGTGAGGCCGGCGTCGTCGAGGGCGAGGTCGAGGGCGGTGTCGAGGACGGGGAAGACGTCGTCGGTGGGGGCGGGGGGGATGTCGAGGAGGAGGGCAGGGGGGGCGGGGTCGGTGAGGGGGGACGAGGGGGCGGTGAAGTAGGGCGACGAAGGGGCGGTGAAGTAGGGCGGGGAGGGGACGGGAGGGGGGAGTGGGATGGGCGGGGGGAGAGCGATGTGGCGCGGGCGGTCAGGGCGGGGCGCAGGGGCGGCACGGGGCAGCGACGGCAGCTCGTCGAGTTGCATGGCGTCCACCAACAACCATGTTTGTGTTTGCACATCTTTGATCTCTGACATCATGTCTCTATGACGTAATGGACTACTCTAATTCCTGGCGACCTTGTCCAGCTTCTCTGCAAAGTACGCAATGTTCTTTGTGTTCAGCCCTGCCATCGAGATGCGCCCGTTCGCTGTCAGGTAGATGTGCTCCTCCTCCACCAGCCGCCTGCTCTGCGCCTCGCTGATCCCCGTGAAGCTGCCGCCCGTCAGCGGGCCCACAACAGACAAACACCGCCCTGCTCACCTGAACATCCCAATCTGGTTCACAATGTGCTCCCACTTCCCTGGCGTCTTCAGCTCTTCCGTCAGCAGCCGGTGCAGCTCCTTCCGCATCTCGATGATCCGTCCAGCCATCGTCCGGATGTCCTCCTTCCATTCCTCAAACAACCCAGCATCGTTCAAGATAAGCGACACCTGCCGTGAGTCAACATACATCCATCCCCATCATTCATCCTACTCACCACACGCGCTCCGTATGTCGGCGGATTGCTGATCTCACTCCGCTGCAGCACCGACAGCTGGCTCCGCACCCGATCCGCCGTCTCTTTCGTGCGCGAAACCAGGTGCAACGCTCCAACGCGCTCCCCATACAGCCCTGCATTCTTTGCAAAGCTCTAGCCCCTCGTCCTCAGTAAGCGGCTCCCATGACCCATGTCCGATCACGTACCTGGCATACAAGGAGCGCAACTCCTTTGTCCACAAAGTGTCGGACCGCCCACGCGTCCCTGTCCAGGTCCCCGCTCGCAAATCCCTGGTACGCGCAGTCGAAAAACGCATAATGGTTCTTGGCGAGCATCACGTCCGCAATAGCACTCCATTGTTCCTCCGTCGGATCAACCCCCGTTGGGTTGTGCGCACACGCGTGGAGCAGGAACACCGACCGCTCCGGAGCATTCTGCAACGCACCAACAAACCCATTAAAGTCAAGTCCGATCGTCTTGGGATCATAGTAAGCATAGTCCACCGGCTCGATCCCTACATTCTTGAAGATCGCCTGGTGGTTCGCTGCCCCCCACGTCGAATCACTATGCTTTTCATGCGTAATCGATACCATCACTCACCCCAGGTTGGCTTGCTAAGGTAAACTTTGGGTGACCCATTCCACTTGTAGAAGCGCGATAGGAACAGTGCCCCGAGATGGTTGGCACCTGTTCCAGATATGGTTTGAACGCTGACTACCCGATTCTCCTGAATAGCAGGGGAAGAAGTCCCCAAGATCAACTTGGCAGCCGCAGAGGTAAAGGAGGCCAGTCCAGTGATGGGCAAATATTCGTGATCCAGTGAGGTGTCCTTTAAAATACGCTCAGAAGCCTAAGCACCATGAGCTTGATACATAGATCGCAGCATAATACTTGATCACCTTCTGGACGACAGGAAGCACCCAGGGCTTGTCATTATCGTCCCGATACGCTCCCACACCGAGGTTTATTTTCTTCTCGAAAGAGTCCGCCTTGAATGCGGCCGTGAGCTTGAAGATGCTACGATACGATGAGCTGCGAGGTTACTGCCAATCTCAACGACAAGTACCTGTCGGGCGGCGCGAGAGGGACTTGCTGCCAAGTTTCTTTCCAGGCATTACCTTAGTATAGGAGTGTCATGCTGCAGATGCTGACTTGAACTCACCCGCTGACATGTTACGATCCAGTTTCGGTAGGTGGTTCAACAATTGTTTTATCCTATCCGTCATGTTGAGCTTGTCAAAGAATCAAAAGAGAAAAGGGGAAAGGGGGCCGAGGGTTCAAGATTCGGGGAAACAGGAACGTCTGTCTCGTGTGCGGTTGGATATAACCAAGAGTGACGCTCACCGGGTGCAGTAAGCTGGCTCCTGATTGTCGCCGGGTTCACTCGTCAAATTATTCTCCTGCACGTGATAAGCGAGACATATAAGCATCAGCAAATCATTGTCGATCGAAGCGGGGGTGCACCGCGTGGGTGCCTTGCACTGACCTTGGGGCGGGGATGCTCGTCGTTCTAGTGGTAAGCACTTGAGGAGAGACTCCATTACTAATGCTGTCGACGAAACTTTTATCTGATGCATGTAAGAATGATATGATCGATATAGCCTGCAGAACATATCATTGTTATCTTCCTTTTCCATCGAGTCACCCCCAAAGATTTTCCGGACACACCCGTGGACTACCCTTAGTCGTCTTTCCGACAAGATCTGGAATCATGGAAGCTCTTCCGCAATCCGGACGTCGTCTGACCTCGTCCTGGGTTCCATTAGTGTTTCACTTGTCAGGGCCGCTCCAATAGGACATTTTTCGGAAACTCATCCACATGCCGCTCATGCGTCGTCACGCTTGGGGCGTTAAATAATGATTATGGGTAGTAAAACAACACGAGTAATTCTACAAATACCTAGAGATAATGTGATGGTGGTGGAATGACTATGGAAGATGATACCGTTCATGCGCGTGTGTTGTGTGGGTCGTCAGGGAAATGGCCCACGTCGGAGTGGGGAAATAATGAAATGGGGATGATAGTAAAGGTATGTCATGTCGGACGGATCCTCCGGGAGGTATGGCGTTTACAACAGGGCCGTTCAAAGACGGAATGGGGGGAAGTAAGGGGGGGGGGAGAGGAGACGTCGGCGGAACACAGAGCGAGATTATTCATCTCTAAGCCGTCGCCATCTTCGATGCCACTGTCCGTTCACTCTCCAGCTTCATCTTGTTCCGTTCGAAGGCTTGTTGACGACAGTCCTCCAGGTTAGTGCAGCTATGGTGCTCCGGTAATCGATGCTACAGATCACAAGAGCACGACTCAGTCAGCGCCAACATGTTCGCGCGGAACGCGGTCGTAGACGTACTGTGCCGCAGAACTGCGCCCGACAATGGGGACATTGACCGACGATGCGGAGGGCAGCAGAGTTGCATTGGCTCTCAGTGCCTATTTGGTGCTGGCAGCGCTTCTTACCAGGCATAATGTGTGTTGATATTGGGTGTCGAGGGAGAAGGGGTGGTGGCCTCGGAAGAACGGCTGGACCAGACAATAAGTGAGATGGCACAGCACTATAGGCGCACAGTGGAGACGTACAGTGAACGGGAGACAGACAGTGGGTTGGGGCAGACGGCAGGAGGAGACAACGTGCAGTCTGCCCTGCTTTATATCGGGCGACGCGTAATCCAGTGCAGGCGATCATAATCACGTGGTTCAAGCTGCATTTGGTAACTATATATCCCTCGATAACAAAGGATATTCCGCTGTCATTTTCTCTTGGAAGCCGCACCGGCTGTTGCTGAAAACACAGGTTCCATCACAATGTCGAAGTTTTTCGTCCGATGTCCAGGGGTGGACCCGCCGATGATAAAAAAAGGAAAAAAAAAGCGGACGCCTTTTGTACCAAACTTGACCGATCATCCCGCGGTCGCGCCGTTTTGTGTCGACAACCTTTTTTTTGTGTCAGCGTCGGATTGTACACTCATAATATATCACCCGGACATAATAGGAAAAAGGGGTATCATTGGTAACAAAGGAATGTCTGCGGTTCCCAACTCTTATGACCTATTCAGAACACCGACTTGGCCAAATAAAAATCGTAGAACAATTAAATAGACCATATAAAAAGAATGACCGTGGGGAAATATCATGACGGTATAGTAAGAAACAAGTTTCTAGTCCAAGTGAATCGTAAAACATCCATGGATTACCTAGCAAAACTTAGAAGGTGATTCCATCGGACTTTTCAATCATGACTCAACTTGTTGTTACTATTGTTACTATGAACGTTGTTGCTGACCACGACGCCAACAACGACGCCAACAATGATGAGAACGATGAGGCAGATGAAGAAGCATATCCAACGCTTTTTGCGCGCAGCCCGCGCTGAAACAACAGCCTTTTCGGTATATCCGAGACTTGAGGTGGGGTTCAAAAATGTCTGATAGATGAGGATTTTGAGCGGACATACCCTGCCTCAGTATCTTGTGCGACCGCCTGAGCTTGTGCCTCAATAGCATTAACAGTCTCATCCTGCTGTTCCACTAGAACGCTCATCTGGAAAAAGATTTCAGCCTAGAACTGTCTCGTCAAGAGGCGACAAACGTCGTTGAAAAGCTGTGCCAGTTCGCCCAAAGTTTTCTCTATTCGTTTGATATCCTCGTGTCGTTCTTGGCCTTGCTCATCATTGACAACAGCCCGGATCTCCTCTGGTGTGGCGTCGGGCTTGACTACGGTAATATGTAAGAGGGTCAAGATTGAAAACCTTGGGCAGCATACCAATCTTGAACTGTCTCTCCATTCGTTGTTTGTACTTTGCGCGATATTGTTGTTCCACCGTCTGATAGTGTTGGATTGCCTCCACAAATTTCGACTTGACTAGAGCAGTCTAATGGTGATAGATGGTGAACAACCGACCAGCAACAGTCCCTGCTACTTTTACCTGTTGCTTGCGGATCTGACCGTCACGACCTGCGCCTCCTTGTCGTTCCAAGTCTTTGATTCGGCGTTTGAGGTTGTTGCTGAGAGCACTAGTCTCATTCACCAGCTCATCAAGCTGTAAGGCATTACGTTGGGCCGCTGCGTCATCCATATTATTGAGCGACCGTGAGTGCAGGTCCCCAATCCGAGCCACGTTATCGTTGAAGGTGCGCAAGCTATCTTGAATCGAAGAAATCTGTATAAACATCTTCATGCCTGTCTGGTACTTCAGACAAGCCAAACTTACCTCCGTGTAAAAACTTGCCATGCTGTCGCCGTTCACATTGGGTGCTAGTTCCGTTCTGCTGTCCTTGACGTCCGACATCTCGTAAGCGTAGTCATCTTGTCGGGCGTAGGTATTCGTATTGCGACTCTGGTAACTTCCAGCTCCACCCGACGCCTGCGTCGGATAGGAGGGGCTAAATGCATAGTCACTGTCAAGTGTTACTCTTCAAAAGGTCGTGTTCGAAGTTCCACATACGTAGAAGTGTTACCGCCCTGTTGGGCCTATGGAAGGATGGATATAAGCATCGGGCTGAGAACGTCGCACGGATATGGCACACACCCGCATGGCTGCTAGTCTGTCTCTTGCCATTGCAATATGGATAGGTCTAGTGGGACGGTGGAATCAAAAAAGAAATCAAAAGATGAAAAGATATATGAGTGGTTTTATAAGTGTAATGATAGAAAACGGAGTAGCGGGAGGTCAGACCACAAAGTGACCGTTGGCACTGTTAGGTCAGAAGATGGACACAGATTCAACAAAGTCTGACAAACAACACACAGCCCACGCTGCAGTGACGCTGTACTAAGTAACAACCTTATGGAGTACGATCCCAGTGTCTTGTCTCAAACACACAGGATTTTGCAATGCGATGCAAAATGGAAGTACTAAATGGATTTTCCAACTATTGCTTATCGAGGATATTGCGGAGAACAGCAACCTGTCTATCTATCATCTTTCGGCTCGTTCCTCCAATTGATTCACGCCGCTCGACACTAGCCTCAAAGTCGAAGACATTGCGTATGTCGTCCGTAAAATTTTCATTCAGACTCTGGTAGTCCTTGAGCGTCAATTCGTTCAACTGGCACTTACGCGACTCGGCTAGCGCAACTGCTTGACCAGATATATGATGTGTCTCTCGGAATGGGATCTGTGTCAAGAAGTAAACACCAAATGTCACAGCAAGGAAAACTACATCCACATACTCCTTTCCTGACAAGATAGTCAGCGAGATCTGTTGCAAGGACATCCATTGTCAGTGCTTGGCGCATTCTTTCCGCATGGACCTGTCAAACGTCAGAACAGACATCGACCGAAACGGAAAACATGGGGGCTGACCTCCAAGGTCGCAATGACGCCCTCTGCAATTTGGAACGACGCTGAAACCGTATCGACGGCATCAAATAGAGGCTCCTTATCCTCCTGGAGGTCTTTGTTATAAGTTGAAGGAAGCCCCTTGAGTGTCATCAAAAACCCCGCCATCTGCACATGGTGAGCATCTTCCAGTTTTTTCTCGGACGCGACATACATTTCCAAACACGCGGCCGGATTTCCCCCGTAAGAGTTCCAAAGAGTCAGGATTCTTCTTCTGCGGCATGATACTCGATCCTGTACTGGAAAAGCGATATTAGTCCTGGAAAAAATGCATTACAAGATACCTAACCTGTACGCATCACTCAACGTCACAAAGCCAAACTCGGCAGTCGAATAGATAACAAGATCCTCTGCCATACGACTAACATGCGTCATGGCCAAGCTAGACCACATCAAGAATTCAACAATGAAATCACGATCGCCGACCCCCCACAGACTATTTTCTGCGACGGTTTGGAAACCAAGTTCTTCAGCAAGAAATTCTCTGTCAACGACAAAGGGATTTCCTGCAAGGGCGCCACAACCAAGAGGGGACACGGAGATCCTAGGAATAAGCTGACGAAGCCTCTGGAGGTCAGAGCTAAAAGAAAATGCATGTGAGAGTAGTAGATGAGACCATCGGATAGGTTGGCCGCGCTAAGAATCCTCAGGTCTGAAATTCCAGGATCGATACACGTTGGACGGACCTGTAAATGGGTGTATCCAGGAAGGATTAGATCCTTCTCCTTGTCGGCTCTCTCAACCATAACGCGGATAAGACTTTTCAAACCGACTTCAATATTTGCAGCTTCGTCGAGCAACCAGAGGCGCATGTCTGTCGCAACTTGATCATTGCGCGAACGTCCAGTATGAAGCTTCCCACCAAGGGGGCCGATAAGCTCGCTCAATCGCCTTTCGTTGGCAGTATGAATATCCTCGTCATCGGGCTGTATCTGAAACTATGGAAGATGTGAGAATGGCCGCTTCGAAACTGATCATTGAACGAACCGTTCCATCCTGCCATTCCTTGAGAACCAGCCGCAAACCGCCTGCAATGGTTGCTTCTTCCTCCGGTGTCAAGATACCAACACGAGCAAGAGACTTGGCATAAGCGATTGAACCTTTGATGTCTACAGCGTACATGCGCTGGTCATATCTAAGTGACTGATTAAAAGCGTGCATCCTAACAAGTTTCAATGAGTAAAAAAATCTTGATTTTTACAAGATAAGAAAACCATACAGAGGATCTGTTTTCCCCGTGAATCGGCCTCCCCATAGTTTTTGCTTGGTCGGTCGATCTGCCATGAATATCTCTCGCCTCGCAGCTCGCTCGAAAGTCTAAGCGGATGAAGATTTAAATAGACAAATGTGAGTCACGGGGACAATGTGACTTCGATTCCAATACTTTGGGCTGGCGACGCCAAACTGCTGTAGTCTTCTTCTATATGTCACCTTTGGGTTCTCGCTTTCGCTTGACTTTAGTCTGCATTTCCATCGCAGCGAATTCGTGGGTATTGCATAATCAGGTGCTGACTGTACTGATATTTCTTCAAGACTTGTTGCTGGTGGAGTTTTCGTCTTCCCAGTTTTGTCACCGGCTTTCGCGCACATTCTGAAGTTGACTCAGCCTCAGCTGACCACAGTATCCCTAGTGTCAGTATCTTGACCTTGCTTTACGAGCTATTCAAACCTTATACTAGTGGAATTATCGGGCAATATCCTTTTTCGCCTATCGTAGGCAATATCCTTGACGTATACGGGCCTTCAAGATGTTCCATAGTTGCAGCAGGATTATTCTTTTCTGCTTTTATCTCGAGCTCCTTCCTTCTGGAAATGACGCCTCCTGACACATCTTATCCATGGCCATGGTCCTTCCGATGCCTTACAGTAGCCTTCTTCATGGCTGGCGTAGGAACAGTCTTCTCGTATGTTTTCACATCAAATTCATGACGAGATTGCCTCAATCTAAATTAGTTATTTTTCCTCAATCCTTGCCGCGTCAAAGAATTTCCCTATCCACTCCGGTGCTGCAACCGGCACTAGCATGGCTTTATTTGGGCTGTCACCTCTATGCCTTTCATTCATTGCCACCAATTGGTTTACGGAGGCAGTTTCTGGTCAGCTAAGAATTGTCTCGTATTTGAGATTCCTGGCATTATTGACTGTATCGGCACATCTTTTTGGCGCTTTCGTTCTTGATTTAAGCAAACCGTCTATCTCATCTTCCTCGGAGCTTGACCAGGTAGACGAAACCACGAGACTGGTTCCAGCTTCGCCTGATGCTATTCTTCTTTTACGAAGTCATCTCGACCCCATTCGGGACCACTATTTCTGGGTCTTGGCATTTTTTACTCTCTGTTCAATCGGGGCTGTGAGTTTCCTTCTTCAGGACTCCTATTATAGTCGACTTGTTTTTTTAATTTTCCTCTAGTCGGAAATGGTAATTTCGAACATGGGGACAATTGTGCTTTCTCTGCCTTCTGCACCATTATCTGCTGTCGACATACCCCCTGATGTGGTCACTGCCAATCAAGTGAAAATATTATCGATTTCAAACACTTTGTCACGTTTAGTTGTCGGGCCACTTGCAGATTTTGTCTCCCCAGTTGCATCCCATCTGCCTACAGGTGCCACTATATATCCAAGAAAACATCGCATCAGTCGAGTAGTTTTTCTAACTCTGCCAACATGTTTACTCTGCATGGTGTTTCTGTGGATGGAAATTGGGGTCAAATCACGTCACGCGGTGTGGGTGCTTAGGTATGTCGAATTACTTATACTTTTTTAGAGTATATCTCTTGATAACAAATAGCGTTGGCACCGGCATGAATTATGGTGCGGTCTTTACAGTCCTGTGAGTCAATCGACTAAATGGAAAACGATGGCTAAAGCTTGTCACAGACCAAGTATCGTCTCCTCAGGGTGGGGAACAACTAATCTCGGTCGTAATTTCGGCATCTTGACCTACGCTCCTTTCATTGGTACTCCAATATTCTCTTACTTGTATGCCTTCATCTCAGCTGCAAACTCGGAGGGGTCAAAGATATGTGAGGGCGCCATTTGTTGGCATGTAACTTTCTGGGTGACCACTGCAACATCGGCTGCTGCAGTTTTCGGTTCTCTGGTACTATGGAAGCACTGGCATGGACATCTCTAGGCTCTATTGGCATCTATCACATCTAACATACCATGGACACTTAGTTATAGATTGGAACACCTGATGTTATCTTGACGATTTCAAATTCGTTTTTCTAAGATTTTTACCTGCGTGCATCGGATCTCTATTCCGATTCAGATCAAGACCGCCGATGAAAGCTATTGATGGCCAAAAAAGAAGTATACGCCAGTATGGAAGCTCCCGCATAAATGATTAGTCGGATTCCAAACGTATTGTTTGTTAGAAAAGGATATGGAACTTGTGAACTGGTCAGTAAATTCGGATTGAAGAAAAACATAGACCCACAGATCCCATTGTTAAGTTTAGCACAATACTCCACCCAGGCACCATACCATAGAGTGAAAACTAGGTTAGAAATTGGGGCAACAGATCGTAGCGTTTTCTCCTTGTACTTTGTCTCGTACAAAATAAAATCAGCGAGTAATGACACTGCAGGTGATGCATGCAATGCTAGATCAACAGATAACGGAATTCGGAACGATTCCAAGTTCGTAATGGATGAACCAGGGATCGGACGTATGATCAAGGACGGAAAGAGGGTGATCAAGGTCCAATAGACAACAGAAATCACGACAGAGAGCTTAGGCAACGAGTTAGTCGAGTTAGATAGATCCGATCGATTTGACTAAACGTACAGGCAGAGCAACAATCAACAGAGCTCTTTTGATATTTCTAAAGACTGTAATCGAAGGGTCAAGGCTAAGACCAGAGAAATGTGACGCGGCTACTACCTTGGAAGTCAGGGTATAAATTTGACAATAGGCCAGCAAGCATGGTAAGCCACGCGATTCCAAGCCTGCTTGTACATTGGCGTGAGCCGACGGCATATTCTAGCACTGCACTCACCCTTGAATAGTCAGGAACTGAAAGTGCCCACCATATTGGGTTTGCATCCAATTGTCGATGGGCAAGGTATGAAGACGTGAGAAGCCAAAAGTCATTATTGAGGCTGCTGAAGCATGGAGAATAGTCTGACCAATGAAGAAAGCCATCGCAATGAAGGCAGACGTTCAAGACGTTTGTCATATGGGCTTTCCCTTGAATTTACGGCGGATCCAAGTGGCGGAGCTGATGGAAGTTTCGGAACTTGAATTATGGTACATATTTGAAACGCAGAAGTTCAACCTGAGTTGAGTGAGTAAACACTGACTGACATCATACCATAGATATCTCGTCTTACAGGTATGATAGGTCTTTAGTCAATCATACTCGACTGAGGAATTATACTGACATTTGTCTTGATGTGAAAACGGTTCGCTATGTGAAATTTGTATTCTACAACTCAAACCCCTCACTCTCCGACTCCTAAAAAGCAGTAGATGAACATTGTATATTTAAAGAACTCTCTATGCTTATGTTGTAGAAAATAAAATAAAATCAGAGCAAGTTTTGTGATCTACCAGAACTCAATGAAATGGGTTACACAGGATTGTGCAAGATAAAAGTATGCCAAACCTTTTAGTATACTTGTAGTGTATTATATATAATTTTCTGAGGAATTTAAAGGGGTACAAAGCCTCAGAAAGCAGATATCTTTCTGTCCGGAGCATGACAATCTAGAGATTATTGAACCTTAACATATGTCAGAGCATGCGATCAGTTACTGCTCTCTTAACATGATAAGAAATGGTTTGTGCTGCTATTCACTGTACTTCTGTCAATCTGGCCACCAAGGAGCTCATATAAAAGGCTTGTACAGACTTAAAAAATGGTGATTTTAAATCTGTCCAACACACAGCTCAGCATTACAAACTTCCATCAGTTTGCCTCATATAGTTTATACTGTCATTTTAATTCATAACACCTTCCAAACTCTTTTTTAGGTTAGGGCCCTAATCCTAACCCCCTAAAGTGATAGCTTAGGAGGAACTTATGATTTTTTGAAAGTTTGAAGAGTATTTAACCTAAGAATACAGCTACAGAAAAAAAATTGCCAAAAAATTTCACTTTCTGACACATGTTAGTATACTTACTATTATATATTATGATGTGAAATGAGTCTACTATACAAAATCAGCTTTCTACAACTACATCTGCTCTCTTTCTAGCTCCTAGAAAATCATAAATGGACATGGTATATATGAAAAAGACTTTATACTAAAATTTTAAAAAATTGAAGTTGTTAAACTGTAGAAAATGCACAAGTATGAAATGTGAGAAAGTTTCATAACCTACACAAGCTTGGTGAAATGAATCAGTAGACAGAATAAAAAATCTGACTATTCCAAATTCTTTGATACATACATAGTGTTTTAAATCTAATTTTCTGAAGAATTGAACAAAGTGAAAAGCTTAAAAAAGTGGATATCTTTCTATCTGACACTAGAAAGCATGACAATCCAGGAGCTGTTGAAACTCTGCCTATGGCTAGGCCAGCATCCTTAATACTGTACCTGTTCTATTATATTCTGTGCTATTAACATTACTTCATTTCCTCCTTCTCTTACACCTCTTACAGACTCATCTTCTCTAAGTTACTATTATTCTACTCAGTCCTCTATCAATTTTATCATCTATACTACAATACTCAAGTCATGGCTTCATATTCCCACATAGCTTGTATTATAATAATTTTCCTTAATCAAGCACTATTTCATTAACTTGTAAGATTCATAAATCATAATTGGCATGAATTAAAACTAATGATGACTAAGACCAGTAACAATGAGCAATGAGATGGACAATTTAATAAATCAGCTTCTGAAGTGTAACTATAACTTGACTATAACTTAGATATGATAGCAATTTCACTTCCTGATTTTTTAGTATCTCTTACTTGGTAATGGGCCAACATCCCTCATATATTATAAGTCACTCTCTAAAAATACTATGTACTAGACTAGATATAAATTAAGATAGCTTGAAAGTCTGAAAACTTTATGTCTAAGGAATAGAATTAGAGAAAAAAATGGCTAATAATTTTACTTTTTGATATATAATAGTATCTTATATTATAGTGTAATTTTCATGTCAGAATTATAACAGGCTTGAAACTTAGCCTATAATCCATATAATAAATGATATTTGTACTTATCTTCAGTTAAGTATAATTGACTAAGGGTAGTGTATAGTAAGTACTAGCATATATATAAGTCTATAAAGATAACAGAGTAATTATAAAGTACCTAAATAATCTGTTGCTAATGATTCTATATCTATTGCTAAAGTCCTCAAGCCTATTAACTAGCCTCCTGTTTACTCATGTTCTAGCATTCTTAGTCACTATGCTCCTTCTATTAATCAGAACTTTACTGCCCCTAATTGACATCATAATACTGCCTACTGAACTATGCTCTCTATCTACAGTATTGAATAGTCTCAGGCAGTCTTTGATTAGGTTTTGAACACTAAAGTCATGGTATCAGTTAGCAAACTTTGTTCCATAGCCTCAAATATTAGAAATCAGCTCAGAACCACTATTACCTTCAAGTAACTTGTTGGTATAAAAACTAACATAATCCAAAACTCAAGTAATATCTTTAAAGAAGTACTACTGACATTTGCTATAGACAAGCCACAGTTTTTTCTAGGATCAAATACTACCACTACTAATAAACTTATCCTGGACTAGGCCCAAGTTGCTTTAGTCAACTCTGTGAAAGTTTATATTGAGTCACTACTTTCTAGGAAGGAGCTCATAGTTCTTATCATTGCTAAGAATTCTTGGTTGCTATGATCTATTATAATGTTGATTGATAATCAAAAAGAGATAGAGTGCATTATAAATAGCAGGTCTCAGATTATTTCTATATTAGCTGAAATTACTAATGACCTTAGCTTATTCTATAACTTCAGTATAGTTTTGAACATGCAAAGTGCTAATAGCATATTAAATCAATTGATAGGACTTGCTCAGAATATACTATATACTATTAGTAACTTGACTCTATATCTTCAGATTCATGTTTTATAATCTTCCATTTATAATATCTTGCTCAGCCACCCCTTTAATATTTTTACTAGAAGTGTAGTCAATATCTATAGCAATATTGAGACTATAATTACTATTACCAATTCAAATTCTAATATGTAACATACTATCTTTATATTTTCTTGTAGCAAGTATAAGAGAAACAACTATTAAAAGGTTCACTATAAAATAGAACCATTCTATTACTTTTACCACCAATAAGAATAGTGACAATGCTAATAACATAATAACTATTATCAGACATGATCATTTGACTAGTCTAGTGATTTATATAGCTTTTTATAATTTAAACAAAGAAATTTTACTTACAAAATCTTACACATATATAGACTCTGCTTTGGCCTACTTATATACTACTGCTTATAAACTTTTCTCTTTATTACTATTTTTCTATTCTTATTTTAATTCTACTAATACTTTTATTATTTTGATTCTTAGACAGAAACTTACTTTTAATACTTATGTTATATAGATATCACTTTGTCAGGACTCTATCAATTTTACCCTGCTATTCTCTAATAACTCTGTTATTCCAAAAAACCATCCCTGTCCAACTTTTAAACATCACTGCCCTTTATCTGAACCTTATCTATAATCTACACATCACTAAGATCACTAGTCCATATATTCCCAAGCTTTGGCTCAATAACTTTCCTAAATACATCTTATATATCATTGAACTATTAACAACCCAACTTTCTGAGTTTTAATAATTCTTCAGGGCCTGCCCCAATTTCAAGACAATTCTACACTTACAGATCCAACTATAGAGCCTACTTCAGACTATATCTAAACTCTGCTATAACAGAAGCTAAGTCCTAAGTAGACATTGCCCACTTAAAGACCCTTTAGCTCATTCAACTCTCTTTAAAGACTCTAAGTATATAGCTTGAAGCCCTCATAGTCAGTCACTAGTTTTAATATTGCCTATATTTTATCTCTCTATTTACTCTGTCTCTTTTAAATTCTCAATTTACTTTTTTTTTCTCTTTATTTTCTTTCTCTAATACAGTTGTCTTAGTTTGTAAAATATTTCTATAGACTTTACCAACCTTTACTCTTATTATTTAAACTCCAGAATATTGTTTAGTACCCAGATCAGTCTCAAAACACTTGTATGTTCTATCTTTTATCATTAACTAACTAACTAGTAGGTTTTTGCTTTCAAAGGTGAGCTACCAGGTTCTTTAGACTTAATATAATATTAAGACTCCTTTTACTTATTAAGTACTCAATGGCCTACTATGCTATATCTCTCTATTAGCCTACTGCTACTTATACTATAAATTCTTATAGCAATGCAATTGTACTGACCTATTATACACCTCCAGTTATATCCTAAAATAATTAAACCCCTTATCTACATCTACCCTTTTTCTAATCTTTGCATTGATACTGGCCAATAGTTATATATGGGTTTGAACTAGGATCTTTAGTAAGGTCAGAGCCCAGTTTCTAACTGACATTCTCTAGTACCTTCTCCCATACAGAACCTTTATATAGGACTATACTCAGAAAATCCACTAGAAACTCCAAATACTAGGTAAAATACTTTGTTACCTATCAGTACTGGCCTGTTTGTCACTAGAACAGAGTATGTATTAGAGATTAAAGGTTACCTGCTTCTGGCCTTGACTATATATCCTGCACCTTCCTAAAGGGGGCCTATGGCAGCTCTAACTATTTATATACCTCTTATACCTACAAAACTTGAAAATATACCTTAAATAAAAGAGAACCCTTTATTTTAGCAAGAAAAGCACATAGCAGACTACTTTTGGCAATATAATATAATTTTATAAGAACTCTGACTTTCTTGAATAGAGTTTTCCCAACAAATTTAAGGTTTCTTTAAGAAATTGGAGCAACCTGCCTTAAAGGTCACCATTAAGATCTGGGCAACTACTTAGTAATATTCTTTAAGCTTTACAAGCAGAAAAATCTACTAGCATAAGCTCTTAACCTTCTTTAGGATGATGCTTCTTTATAGAACAAGTTGTACAACCTAGTTAGAGAAATCTATATGTCACTATCCCTAAGAAGATTTGAAGACTCTTTTGACTCTATCTATAAGGGTGACCTTTAAAGGCTAAGACTCAAATCACACAGCTGGTAAAGTAGATCCAAAGTCTATTTAGAGCTATGCTACATTTATAGATCTAGCTACATATCTAACAAAAGAAGATTTAAAGAGAATAAGTTTAAGGATTTTCTATGCCTAAGATGACTTTCTAGACTTTTGAACTATAGGACTAACTATACAGTAATAGACAGTTATGTGCCCTCTATAATATGCTAACACTTATAATGCAATCAGTAGAGAGTCCAAAACAGAGGAAGTGAGGTAAAATGAGGTAAGATGAAGTGAGGTGAGATCAACTCTAACCTTATAGACCAAAGTTATGTACTATTGTTGACCTGTTGATATATGTAATGATAGTTCTAAGGTAAAATGATCCAAGATGAAATAAGGTGAAACAAGGTGAAATAAGGTAAAATGAGGTAAAATGAGCCAAAATGGGATGGCTTCTAACATCACTTCTCCTCTAAAGTGCAGCATCTCAATGTATCTGAGTAGAAGAACTTCTAAATCACCTTGTCTGCTGTCAAAATAGGGAGAATGCCTCAGATTGCCTTTAGGGTATTAAAGTGTCTTTAGTAAAATTCCTACACTTAGATTAGTACATGTATATTTTCTTGTAGTTTCCAAGATATATCCTTGATGCCATAACTCTTTTACTTCACTTTGAACTGTAGCTTTTTTTAAAACAACCTACTGTCCAATATATCTTCCACCTTATACTCTTCTTTCTTATTGACTAGCACTAGTAATAGTGGCAATTTTGGGCATTAACCTGGAATGGAATCTTTAGGTGTAGGAAATAATTTAACTGTATTGAAGACTGAATATAGTTGTTGTAGACTAATTAGGAGTTTCAACCTATAAGCTAGCAGCCCTATTTGTCTCTCTACTTTAAATGGCTCTAAATAATAGTAAAGCAGCTTTTGTGATGGTTACATTGTCTTAATGTCTGAACTGTCTAGATATATCCAATCTCTTAGTTTATATACTGAAGCTGGGATTCTTCTTCTGTCATAATATCATACTATGTCCTCTTTTACTTTTGTTAATGCTACTTTTATCTTCTCTTGTACTCTCTTTATTTTCTCTACAAACTCATTCACTATTTTATTCTCTGAAGGTTTTGATTGGAGCTCAAAGCTCATGTGTAGATACTGGCTTATATCTAGAAAAAAAGGAGTTACTTGAGTGAAGGAGTAGATGTGATTGTTATACTAGAATTCTATATCAGGTAAAAGCTCATCTCAATTATCCTGCCTCTTATCACAGAATAATTGCAAATACTGCTCCAACTCCTGATTTATTCTTTCTATTTGACTATCAGACTAAAGGTAGTAAGCTGTGGTTATGTAAAGCTTTATCCTTAATAACTTGTATAACTCTTAAGTGAATTCTATAATAAATTGAGGGCTCCTATCCAAAATATGGCTATTTGATAATCTATAAAGCTTCTAAACATTTTTTTAAATATTTTTTCAATACAAGTTGGCTGCTTCCAATATGGAACAAATGGTGTAAGTTGGGATAAAATAAGCCTGCTTCCTATAAAGGTTCACTACTATTATGATTGCATCATACTCTTGAGTATCTGAAAGTTTCATAATGAAGTCTATAGATATTACTCTAATAGTTAACAGAGATTGGCAAGGGGTAGAGCTGAACTATAGATAGTTGGTGGTAAAGTTTAGTATATAGACAGAAGTCACATATATTTGTGTAAGTGCTAATATATTAGGACATTTGAGGCTATCAATAGTTCCTTGACACTAATTCCAATGTCTTCCATCTGCCTAGATATCCTGCTATATGTAAATTGTGGTGTTGTTCTACAATGCATTATTGGAGCTCTGAAATGTGAGACATATGGATCCATCTCCAAAAAGTCAACAATTTGTCCTGCAGATCCCACTTCTCTATATATACTAACTTCACTCCTTTAGCCTGTTGTTTCTATAAAGCATATGCTGTCTGCACTACTACATTTTTTTATACACCCTGGTGATTTCTTTATCTTATATCTTTGAAAATAGCTGCCTCCTTTTCTTAGGCTATAATCCCTTCTAGAGCATGAATAGCAAAGAGTTCTCATTTCAGGAGCATAATGTTATTATTATTATCTGCTCCTGTACTGTAGTTTGCTTACCTAGATAAGGCATTTGGCTTGCCTATACTCTGTTTAGATTTGTAGTACAATGAAAAGTCAAAATTGACTAGATACAAGGACTATTGAGCTTAGTATCTGTTTAGCTTCTTTGCTGAACAAAAATATTCTAGGTTCTTATGATCTGTTTAGATTTCAAACTTATACTACATACTCTCTAGGAAATATTGCCATTCTTTCAAAGACTGGATAATAGCTAGCATTTCTTTATCATGAATCTTATAGTTTCTTTTTATAGTATCAAAGTTTTTGAAATAGAAGGCTATAAGATGCCATTTCTTATCTTCCTTAGACTATTAGGACAAAACTGCTTCTGTGGCAAAGTTAGAACTATCAACTTCAATACATACCACTTTAATAAGATTTATCTCTGTCATACTATGTGAAATAATCAGGCTTAGGTACTCTACCTTGATCTACTTAAACTTGCACTTCTTAGGTTTCAAATAGAGCTGATACTGACAGAGACATTCTAAGACCATATATATAATCTAATAATATTCCTCTAAAGTCTTAGTGTAGATGAATATATTGTCCAAATATATACAGATGACACTTTCTACAATCAGATCATGGAAAATATTGTTCATTATAGTCTAGAAGGTAATAGGGCTATTTGTAAGGCTAAAGAACATTATCAAGAATTTAAAGAGTTTGTGATTTGTTTGGAATGCTGCCTTCCACTTGTCTCCTTCTTTAATGCACATGTTGTAATCTCAGTGTACATCTAGCTTAGTAAAATAACATATACTACAGAGGTTATTCACAAGTTCAGAGATAAGAAGAAGAGGATAGCAATTCTTTACAGTTATTGTATTTAAGACTCTATAATCTTGAACTATATAGAGGGACTTATCTTTCTTCTTAATAAAAAAGACTGAGGAGGCTATGGAAGACTTTGAAGGTCATATTTGTCTAGAGCTAAGGTTCTCCTATAGAAAGACATCTAGCTTGTTCTATTCTTATGATGCAAGTACGTAAACCTTGCAACTTAATGGTTCTGCTCCCAGAACTAGTTCAATAATATAGTCCTATTGTTTATGCTCAGGAAAGGAATTAAAAGACACCTTGGCAAATGCTTCTTCAAAATCCTAGAAGTATTAGAGAATTGCACTGCTTGAGGTCTTTAGTTTTGAGTCTGTTGAAAATGCCTTGGTCAGTTGTTGAGAGGTAGTTTAACTAGCCCTTATTTCTGCCTTAGTTGGAGAGAGGCAGAGAGTAGTAGCATAAATCCAATCTCTTACTTTAATAGCCTTATCTAGGAACTCTGGGTCTAGAGTATAGCTTAACTTCCCTGCTTCACCATCTTTCTCTTGGCTACCACATCTACTTCCTCTAATATCCTCATAGAGGGCCTCTCTATAAGGGAATACCAGTGAGAAGGAGTCTAATAGGTTGAGATCAGTATAGAGGAAGGAAATGGTACAACAAGCACATATAGCTGCATACTTATAGACTTCTGCTCTACATTCCTCTTGGGATTTTTCTGCATAAATGGCATAGCAACATGAGTATTGACTTATTTTCACCACTCCATTCTTCCAATTGATCTCTAGATTATATTTTTAGAGCCAAGTAAACTCTAAGATCATATTCTATCTTCCTAGATTAGTAACTGTAAAAATGGCCTGTTTAGAGTGGCTCTGGTAATGAAGGACTAGATCTACAATAGAGCAGATAAATTCAGCTTTGTTGAGAATACCATTGATATTGTAGACTAGAATTAGATGCAATAGAGGTTGAGTGATGAGACAGTGTTACTTTATATAGTCTGTATCAATGAAAAAGCTTGTGGATCCACTGTTTAGCAGAGCCATCACATTTAAGATTTATTAGATGTCTATTGTTTCTAGCTTTACCTCTAATTTTAAGGAATTTTGAGATAAAGTAGTAGCAACAATATAATGGCAAGGGAGATAATGTTCTTAAGCAGGAATCTTTTTGTATGATTGAGGAGTAGTTTCTTTTGTCCTGAGGTCAAATAAAGAGCATTGTATATTAGAGAGGGTGCTTATATTTTTAAATGCTCTTGACAGTTGTGACAAATACAATATTATAAACTAATCTCAGAATAGCCAATAGTTATATATATATATAACTTATAAGGAGATATACAAAGCCCTTGGACTTTTAGAAGATGATATGGAATAGAGACAATATCTTACTAAAGCTACTCCTAGAACTAGCTCTCAGACAACTCTTTTATACCATCCTACTTTACTATACTTTTACTACTCCAGAGACTTTATAGAATAAATTCAAATATTCTATTTATAATAATCTTTGACATAGATTAGAATATATAGAGCAATACTAAGATCAAATTTTTACTAATGAAAATATCTCTAACTATGGCTTTTACTTTATTAATGACAACTTAATGAACTTATGGCTTTTACTTTATCAATAACAACTTAATGAACTTTGGTAAAACCTTTCAAGGTTTTTCTAATATGCTATAAGTTCAGCAAGTTTGGAATGTTATATTAGGTAATTGTCCTTTATATAGTATATTAACCTTTATACTAATTAAAAAAAATTAGGCACCAGACTTTTGCAAGAAGAAACTAAATATATTGTTGAGGAATTGAAAAGAGGGTTAATAAAAACAAGGCCAAGTTAAATACTAAATAATTGGAGACTTTTAATACTGTAATAAACTCTGTGAACAACAATTTAGACAGAATAATATTGATTTACAGTGTAGGAGAATGTGGCAAAACCCTTATCTGCAATACTCTAGCTTCTGCTTTTTATACTAATAAGAATGTTGCATTATATATAGCATCATCTGGAATTGCTGCCCTATTACTAAAGGGAAGTAGAACTGCTTATTCAAGGCTCAAAATTTCTATTCCTGCTCTAGATACATCTATTGCTAATATCAAAAGAGGAACCAATCTGGCCCAACTCTTACTTTAAATCAAAGTTGTTATCTGGGATAAAGTCCTAATACAATACAAAAATACTATTAGCTTCATAGATTATGTATTCAGAGATATCTTATAGAAAGACATTCCTTTTGGTAAAGTCACTATAGTTTTTGAAGGAGATTTTTGTAAATTCTACTAGTTATTCAATAAGAACTCAGATCACAAATAATTGCTGCTTTACTCAAAAGAGGAAGACTTTAAGATCATATCCAAAGTTTACTACTTGGTTCAAAACATGAGATTGAATCAGACTCTTGATAATATTGCTTATGTAGCTTAGTTATTAGATATTAGGGCTAAAAAGAATCTATAGCCTGGAAAAACAGTATAACTTCTTGAAACCATGATCTGTAGTAACTATTCTGTTTTAAGATTGATTTTTTCCACTTATCCTAATGTTAGTCACTTTTAAAATGATTAATATTACTTAGACAGGACTATTTCTTCAGGCAAGAATTCTGATATTTAAGACATCAATTCAGGAGTCCTACAAAGATTTCCAGGACAGGAAAGGATATTATGGAGTGCAGACACTATTAATTCTGACAATAGAAATATCAATGGCCTTACATTGTATCTAATGAAATATCCTAACTCTTTAAGAGCCAGTAGTTTGTCTTTGGCTAAGCTGGCTTTGTAGATTAGTGCTCTTGTCAAAACTCTTAAGAATTTGGATCCTACCAAAGGGCTTTGCAATGAGACAAGAATGATTATCACTTATATCAGCACCTGAGTCCTCAGATATTATATCATTAGTGGAGAAGTCAAGTTTGCAGGATCAACTGTCACAGTTTGGACTGAGACTAAGCACTAAGTTTATTCAAGGCTCTAACTAAGCATAGCAAAGTTTGGGCCAAGACTAAGCATTGAATTTTAAACTCAAGGCCATAACTAAGCACTGTGAAGTTTGGGCCAGAACTAAGCATTGAGTTTTGAACTTAAGGCCCTAACTAAACATGGCAAAATTTAGGCTGGGACTAAGCATTGAGTTGGATGTCAAAGACCTAACTAAGTGCAGCAAAGTTAGGTCTGGGTCTTAGCAAAAACTACAGGCCCATGCTGAAGGCATGGACCATAGCTTGTCAAGACATATAGCCCAATCTGAATCAGTGAATCACATAAGAATTGACAGGATTCACGTTTCCTCCCAGAGTGAGCCTGAGTATTCATGTTCCATTGAAGTAGTGCACCAACCATATAGTGGCATTTCAATGTACTGTGGCATAGGACACATACTGCATAAGTTGTTGGATGCTGTAGACAATGTCTGGTCCTTGTGGATATTGCCAGATATAGTAAGCACCCCAAGTGAGGGTGAGGCAGTTTATCCAAACGAGCTTATGTAAGGAAATTGCTTAACTCCGAAACGAATCGCGAAGAGGTCCGTCCTAAACTTTAGATGCGACAGCAGTGTCCGTTCCCTAAAACCTATCCTCAATTTACGGTCTACAATATTGCTGGTTACTCTGAATACCGAATAGAGAACTGGCACTTATCCCGTGATGGCAAGGGTTTCAGATCAACTGGCACTATGCCCGTTAGTTTGCAGGATATTACTTTAATTATGTTTAATGCTCTTGTCTATTGGAAGGTGCGGACCCAACTTATCACAACATAGACCTTCTTAAAATCAACTTCAACTCTAGCTCCGTATTATTTCAGTCTTAGTGGTATTTATTGTGCTACTTTTAATCTTGATGTATTCTAGATGCCGCCAAGTTCTTTATGGTACGAAATGTTCAATTCAGACCCAGTGAAACTCACATTTGGGTTGATTCAGAATCAGTGATTGTCATTCCGATGCAAGGTATCCAACTAGAGACTCACCGAGGACTGCCTGGAACCCGACTTTTTTCTTCACGGCGCTTCATAGGACTCACCGCTCTTCAGGATGTCGTTATTCATGAAGGCTTGAGGGGCTGGGATGTTCGTTTCTATCTTGTGGCTATAAAATCTGCGGATTCCGGTACATTTTTCCCAGAAGTTGCCTACCAAGTAAGTTATTCTACAGAACTCGAGAATGAAAATGTAACCGGCAATGATTTTGAACATCCTAGCATTTGCTACCTCGGCAATCTGTGCTTATCTATATACATCACTGTATTCAAGAACAATTGTATAGATCGTCCTGTCAGACCGCTGCATCGTGCCAATGAATAGAGCAAGTGCTTTCGTGCCTGCCATTATCGCAAAGATACTTGAAAATTTTCACTCTCGTAGGCACTTAATAAGTCATCGTAATCTTCATCGTCGCCCTCAGCTAAACTTTCCCTTTGCCTGACCATGTCCCCCTGATCACTAGAAGACTTCCGTGACCGTTGTCCCGTAGAGGCCTTTCTAATCCAGATTTCGCGATAATCTATTGAAGTGTGTCTGGGATGTTCATGCGCCTCGCCGGACGCCTTACGCGAGCAACGCGAAGATTTCGAGGACATGGTAGTAGCAAAGCTATGGTCGTGGTCCACTTCAAAAGAAGAGGCTCTCGGTGTTAAGGCTACCTCATGATCACTTGATGGCCATTCTACTCCGAGATGATTTGAAACTGATAACTTTCGCTCCATGCCACCCTTGAGATCAAGGTCGAGTGGTCGAGGAACATGACGTTTAGTTCTCAACCGAGGGCTCCAAGATAGCGTCTGAGCCGCAGGCGAACCGCAGGGGCCGTCGGTTGATGGACCGTTTCGTTGTGTCAGCTTCTTGGGCATCAGAGCCTGTTTGGGGGCAGAAAACCCGGAATCTTTCGGTTGGACCCCGATTTTTCGAAGTTCTTGAATAACTGTCGAATTTGGGATATCACTAGGCAGGGATGTATGTGAGGCCGAGTCAAGATTTTCTGCGTTCTCCCAACTCCTCAAATTAATTTGATCTGATGCCGGTGGACTCGTGAGTCCTCGGCCAGAAAATGAATTAAATGATTGCGAGCGTCTTTGACATCTGAAATTCGGGGCCATAGGCGACACTGACTTGCGATTGAGAAGGACGCGTCGGCTAGGTGTTCCAGTATCTGAATCCCAGCTATTTCGAGTGGATTGTGTGGACCGTAAAGCATCGGATGGGGACAGTGATGACACTGAGGAGATGGAATCGCGATGTAAATTATGACCCTTGAGTCTCATGACATCTACCCATTGATTATTGTCAGGCGCAGGAAAGCTTCCTGTTGACTGTGATACAGACCGAATGGGAGAGATGGACAACGCCGATGGGCTCAGAAGCAGCGGCCGTGGCCCAGATCTCGCCGCAGCCTGTGAAAAGAAGGTTCGTGTGAGAGCAACAAGTGACGACTGTGGTTTATACGTCCTGTCAAAGGACTCGTTTACATCGCCCTCCTCCTTGGGACTCGGAGCCTTTTTCCGAGGAGAGACGAAACTATCTTGCAGAGGTCGAAAATGATGTGATCTGTAAGGAGACGAGTACACTTTGCCGGTCAGATCAGGTCTGTCGCTATCTATGGAAGGCAATCCATTGACATCCCTTTGAGCCCCAATTTGAGAAAACCAAGAGCTCTCCTGCCCATTCAGCGGAGGGCATAGTCCCCGCAAGCCCAGGATGCTTTTGGCCCTCCGGTTACTACTAGCCTTGGCTATGGCATTCATGGTATCCGAATCTATTATTTTGTCAGCATAAGCCCAGGTATTTGATGTTGGACGCGAGCTACCTTGACCACCAGACTCGTTAGGGTCGATGATAGAGGCTAAGAAGGAGGTTGAAGGTGAAGGCGGCGAATCAGGAGAAGGCGGTGACTCCATTGAGGTCTGATTTGTTATCCCTCTCCATATCGTACTTGCTAATTTTGACGTCAGGCCAGACGCAGCACTGTTCGGGTTGTCTGTATGACTGTTTTCTTCATCCTCAGATTCTTCGGGTGGCGTGCCTTGATTTGTGACTTTCCACATTGCGCCCTTAATTCGAGTGCCTAGGCTGGGTGTCTCCTTACAAGAAAGTCCGGTTTCTTCATCACGTCGTAGAGCCAGCTCAAAAGCGTCTTGTAGTATTATGTCAATGCCCCCGGCGGCATCAACAGGATAACGCTGTAGAAAAGCCAGTCCTTCCATGAAGGCCTCTTCTAACTCCCCTGGATGCAGGGGAGATAGTGGAGTGTACAAAATTTGTTCTTCTGACCATAGACTGGGAGGCTTCGAGCCATTTCTGCCTAATCTGTACCAACTGAGGCTTTTACAAGAGGTAAGATCAATAAGAGGCTCACCGGCACAAAGTTTCCCTCACACGTATCAACATGGCAGTGCAGACATTAACCAAGTGATCTACTTTCGGATTGACATCTCGCGTCCTCGTCGGGCATGAGAATATTGTATCCCAGATCGGGAGAACAGAAGACAAAGGTAAGGTGTGAGTCAGGAGCGGTGCAAGCCATTGGCTTCGGAGGACTATCGATAAACATAACCTGTGAAGGAAAGAAGGACACTCACTAAGAGTAATGAGGGAGGGCCGGGTCTAATCCTCTTGCTTGCTATATAACACGAGGTCCATTAGGAAACAATTGCTCTGAACATGAACACGGATGCTCACCAAGCTATTGAAAAGATCAGAATCAGCCCACGCCAAACGATCACTTAGCGTCTTCATCCATGCGCTCCCACATTCTGTGTTCTCCAGGTCCGAGAATTCTCCCATCATGGCCTCGAACAACCAAAATGTATCAGCCTCAACATGAGCAAGTTCGTCGGGTATAACCTCGTGGTTGAGGACAACGTAGAGGGGGACTAGTAACGAGGCATTGTGAGGGGATATATTTCCTGGATTGATGGAAGCATGAGCATAAAGCATGCGCAACAGAGCACTGAAATGCTTTGGATGAACGATGTTCGTCGCTATAGATTTGAATGACAGCAAAGTTGTTGTAAAGCTATTCGAACCCTCGTCCGGCGATAATAGAGATATCTCTGGGACAGTGACTACCATTGGGGAAGCTTTGTCAGGCAAGAGCGACGCCCGGTCAGTATTTTTACTATGGAGGATGTCAATGCGAAGATCCAAATTCTTTGCCGAATTCAACTTGATTTCGTCCCTTGCGTTATCATCGAGTGGACAAGAAGTAAATGAATCCGGAGGTTGGCCAAGATCACCGAACAAATTGGAAGGAGTAGTGGAAAGCTGTTTCAAAAGATTCAGTAAGAGAGAATCGAGAGAATTCGACTTCGGATCCGGGGCTGACAGGTCGGAGAGAGGGTCCAGAAGTCGCTGCACCAAACCCTACAATCAAGGTGAACATTTCACCGAACTTTTACTGAATATGTGAAACTCACGTAATAGGTATTGCGCTGTGATTCGATTTCCTTAGCCCGTGACGCCTTCACCGCTGGGAGAACTCCAAAAAGTAGCCTCTCAGATAGTTCAGTTGCGTGTGCAAGTCCTGATGAAATCGATCCTCACTTCCATATTCGCGGCCGAAGCCATCTAGGTTCATCGGGAATACCTACATAGAATGCTGTGAGGCGACAGTATGACGACAGGTGGAGGGAGAGTGGCAAACCACGGCGGCACAGACGACGTAGATACTGAAGGTCCAGAACTGGCACAGTTTGGGGATCGAGTATTTCAGACACTGACTTCAGGCTAAAGCACGGTTGAGATCAAAAAGGCTCATAGCGGATAAGCCACGTACATATCTTGTCGCAGAGGCTCAGGAGTCCAAGTTATTCCGTATTCAGAAGCAATTCTTCGAAGGACCAGATCTAGATCTCTAGCAGAAGGTGGTAGCGTTGTTGTTGTGCGGATAGCAATGGCTGCGACGTGACCGTCGTTATTAGTCACGGCCGAACGGGCGAATTCTGGCCCCAGGTGCTGTGTCAAAAGATGACTGACAATTTCTAAATCTTTTCAGAGTCAGTATACGCTTCTGGCGATCTGCCTTCTCCAACCTTTCAAGCCAACATATGGAGCCGCATAGATAATGGTAGAAGCAGCTTCGATGACATTTGGGGACAGATGAGTACTATGAACCCAATGACAACATGTAAATTGAAGAGGCGGAAACAGGCTCACTTTTGATCCAGCTCTTGGAAGTGTTCTAGCAGCTGTCCAACAAACATCTCCAATATCTCTGACAAATCACCTAATGCATCCTCTCGCTGCAAACCGCGGGCCTTGGCACGCGCAAGGCTGATATTCCGTTGCTGCAGTAGAGTAGCAATATCTTTTCGTGTTATAGCTCCTTTGTAGTCCTGCCTTTCTTGCAATTGTCCCAGTCGCAGCGAAGTTAGTCTGAATTGTGTCTTTGAAAATGTTAGTGACAGAAAGAACATTGTTGAAGACTACGTACCGTGACAGAGGATGAGTCCCACCGTTTACCGGTCATGATCAACTTGTCAGTATGAGTTGACTAGTTAAAACCTTTGTGTAAGTATGTCCCTCAGGGACTGACACATCCAGGTGAGCAATGCGTTGGACCTAGTAGTAGATAAGCCAGGTCGATCAATTCATCAAATGTGGCCGTGCAGGAGCATCCACAAATATTATGTAAATATATCATTTATATCATCCAACAACTGAGATCCATACGTTTTGCAATTCTTACTTCCTATTTTCAGCGTGGGCTTCGACACTAGCCTCCGGAGGCCAGCGTTTCCAATCTATAATTCCAGCTTAGTGTTCACCTAGAATGCTGAACCAAACAGCCAGATAACACAGCTACATATGACATATTGGTTCAATGGTTGCATGGATGCGTGAATATGGATCGGAAAGAGGTTGTATAAAGACGCTTCATTGTTCCTTGATATCACTGGTGCAAAATGTTCATCATGATTATAACTTCGATTAGTACAAATATGGATCTCATCTAGAAACGAAAAACAGGGAGAGGCTTCGAAAGCCTCGCTGGAATAATTGGAATTCGGTCCTGCGTTTCCTCCGACGATTTTGTCAAGCAAGAATGCCTGTTGTTTTCAGAAGAATCTGAATCACGATTCGAATTAGAGGCGCGATGAGCATGGGCGACATGCAAATAAATTTGCACTGGGTTTACTTTTGCGTCTCGGGGCTCTAAAACACTCTCTTGATCAATGGATTTCGAAGCCATCGCCCGATTCCGCACAACCATGAGAGCTAGACCAGAGACATATACGACGACTGATCGTGAAAGGTCAGTGAAAGATAGACGAACAATGATCACGACCCACGAAGGATGGGGGTGATCCAACTACCAATCAGAATAAATGCGATGATGAATGTACATACTCCTTCTTGATGAGTGACTGACAGAATAGCATCTCCTTAGTAAGATACTCCGGAACTCGATTGTTCGAACGGACCTTGATTTAGGCATCGAAAACTAGGATAATAATATACGAATGCACCTGCCGTACCTATATATGCAGTGAACTGTCAGAAAGAGGACAGAACAAGTATTGACATAATCACCAAATTGAGCCGTAAGAAGTATCATCATACGGGCAGCGTCTAACCAAGGCCGGAAGCGCAGTATTAGTCTGGAAGGAAGTAAAAAAAGATGCATATTTTGCAGTAACTTCCTCACAAAAGAAGTGGTATGACAACAGTTACACAGTGCGTCACAAGCATGACTAAGATAAGGGAACCTAGAATAAGCATTTGATGTGAGACAGACCAGTATGGGCGATGTAAAATGCTGGCATACGTTCAGAAATATCCAATACAGTCCACTGCGAAAACAGCACGATACATAATACTACTGTCCACAAGAATTCGAGGAGAGAGATACTAACTGGATTGAATTGAACGGCGTTCGAGAAAAAAAGAGTCCATTTGAGAACTTACATAGAGCGATCACTCGAGTTTTGATAAAGACAGGCGAATATTGCATGTCGAGAAATAACGAGCGTCTAGTCAAACTTCGAACTTCGGACTCGTCGCTTGGCCTTCCAGAGACCCTTGAGGAGATAGGTGGAAACTCTTGATGAGTCGCAGACACCGTAAAATTGGAGTTCGAGAAACATAATCACGATTCTTATCCTCATTGACAATGGTAATGGAACAATTAGAACCAGGCCAGGCCGAAGTCTGCCGCCGAGGTCCGGATCAGCCTAAAATCGGCATAAGCTTAAAATAGATATTTCCTGGATGCCACGGTTTCTAAAATTTGCACGTTTTTCATGATGAGGTTCAGTGACACATTCCAGTGGACGATGAGTTTGGATTCGACATATCTATGTGTGGCAGAATAACTTAAATTCCAACATCTTAATCTTTACATGGTTAATATCCACTTTAGAGCTCATAACTAATTATACTTGATGTAAGTCAGACTACCGAAGGCTACACGGCCAGGAGGGGTCTGTGTCTTGAGGACAAACTGCACCATTTGGAGATTCTTTACTGATAATTTTATATATTGGCTTGTAATTAAAGTTCCTTTTGCATGGCTGATACTGCAGTTCCTATTTTCTAGCAACTCGAAGCTCCAATTTCTGTGGTTCAAATGCCAAGAACATGTCATTATACAGGTTTTATAATACATGTTTTTATATCATTTTTGTATGTTCTAACTTCAACATAGTTGATCCTATCCTGATTATGGCATGAAAAGTACACCTTGTATAAGTACCTTTCAATATGAGACCATTTGTAGGTTAATGAATAATTTATTGTCAGGTTTGTAACTTGATATGAATTTGAGAATGTCCTCAAGTTGACAGGATTCATCATCAGGCAATTTCTTTTGACTTATGCATGCCAAATTTATAGACTGTATCCTTGTTAGAACTTATACCCTTGACTGACTACTATATCTATTGTCTCTTGAACCTGCCCTCCCCCTTGCCCTCACCCTTGCCCTTGTCCACATCCATGTCCTCTGTTTTAATCCAGTTTAGTGATAGCATATTGCTCTCACAGCTCTCAATGCAGAGAGTCCCCCTAACAACACCTGATACAAGTCAGTAAGTTAGGTACTATATACCTTCCATTCTATCTCTCTCTTGAACCAAGTCTATAGGCTCTTAAAATAGGCAATTTTGTCTTAAAGAAGTGGAGTAACTTTATGTAGCTGTTGGCTACAGGTAGAATAATCTTATGTATATTATGCAGTAGCTGAATCAGACCAAAATATTGGATTAGACTAGATATATCATGAATTACAAGATGTTGTCCTTATATAATCTAGTAATAAACTAAATAGCATTGCTTACACAGGGCCTCAGCTATAGTGGTCCTTCTGCAATGGACTTCTATTTATCTTAAAGTAATGATCTAGTTACATACTTCCCTTTAAGACCAATGAATCAGTCTATTATGCAGAAAAAGGTAGAGCATAATTATGTATAAATTAGTTACTGTCACCCAACTTGAGTAGTATAGACATAATATAGATCATGTTGATTGTAATTGTGACCATGTGGCCAGTGCTCCAGTTATGTATTTGATGTCTTAACAAATACATATTGACTTATAATAAGTGTGACTAGTTGAATAATAATAACTGAATGTAAGATGATATATGCACTATAATATTCAACATTACTAGTTTTGTCAGACTACCAAGCATACAATACAATATAAAACTAGATAACTAGAATTCATCATGTGTTAGCAATTAATATTGAGTCAAAGGAACATATGGCTACCTATAAGTAACTAGGAGCTCAGGGCTCTTGATCATTTCTCTGGCATCTTGTCTGATTCCATTGTCATAGTTATATTATTTGTTGCAATGTTGATTGCAGTTACAATTAATCTTATACTATTGTAAAGACCTTTAAATGAATTTAGATTTTAAAGAAGCATAACTAGAGTGCCAATTTTTAGAGTAAATTTAGTCAATAGTTATTTACTTACTATTTATAAGTTAAGATATTTCATAGAATATAGAGAAAAAGCATTGGCATTGTCTGTTTTAGTATATATAGAATCTGTACTTTGCATAATTTTTTCTTGATTTAAAAATATTATTCAATCTAAATAATATTAATCATTATAATAATATGCAATATTAGGATAAATAAATGCAATCAATCCTTTAATTGAGTTGTCATTACACATCATAATTTCTAGAATTTATATTGTTTCTCTAAGTTTAAAATTTCTTCTAACACTGATATCTAATAGTCAATCTGTATAAGCAATATTTTTAGAAGTTTATTTTGGTTATATATTTTAAACTAAATAAAACACTTTGATTTTATTCTATAATCTTTCTTTACTAAGAAAAGTAGAAATGATTTGTTATTTTAATTCTTTTAGAATAACTAGCAATGTTTGACAAAAATTTCTTTCAAAATTTATAGTGATTTCACTAAATAAAAGATCATTATCTAGAACATCTCTATAAGCATAATTTATATAGTTAATAGCATTTTTATATTGTATTGGAACTTCATTTTAAATTATAAGTTTTATTTATAATAAGACTTTATGTAAATTTGTTCTTTTTTTAATGTTTGTCACTGATGTATCAAGAACAGGAATTCATATTTTAAAATGTAAATAAGTAGTACAATTATCTTCAAGCAATAAAGTTACAATTCTAGATAATGCTATATATAATGTAACATGTTTATCAGAATAAATAGCTGCAACCAAAGTATTACAAATAAAAGTTTTACTACATCTATCTACATTATAAATAGAAATTATTTTTTCAGAATTGTTATAAATAGAGTTTATAATTGTATTAAAGACATATAATTGCTTAATATTAAACTTGGCTTTATTTTCATTAACTTTTATTTTTAATACTTTAACATTATAATTCAATTTATCATATAGTAGCCAGTTGTTAGGAATATTATTTCACATTTCATTTCTAGAAGGTTTTATAAGTAAAGGCATATTTGAAAATTTTTTTAAATTTTTTTAGCTGATAAGACCATAGTCATATATTTTTTCTTTTTCAAATACTTAAATTTTATACTGTCTTATATTTTCCAATTTTTATTTTAAATCATTGAAAAGGTTATATTTAAAGTAATTTTATAGGTTTTCAAAAGTAGTTGAAGTATAATAAAATAAAATAGTATAAAATAATGATTAAAGAGTTATTTCAGTTTTTATTGGAGCAACTTCACTTAAAATATTGTATCTATTTTATATTATTTTCTAAAAAACCATAAACATTATATATTTTTTTATATAATTAAACATTTATTATAATAGTTAGTAATATTTGAAAATAAAATTGTTCTCCTTGTATAGGTGAAGTAAAATACATTTTGTCAATTATTGTTTTTTTTTGACACTTTTTTCAACTTTACTTAGATGTATTATAAACAAATTTAGTTGAAAAATTTTGATAAGTAGTATTGTTATTTAGAAACTTTTGATTCACTTTAAATTATATAGTCAATGCAGTTTTACTCAAGTTTTCTTTGTTAGTAATTCTTTACAAAAGTTTATTATCTTAATAATAAACTTTATGTTAATCTTCTAAATGTACAGAAAGACAATAAACAGAAAGATATTTAGCATATATATCAAATTCAAATATATATTAACATGCTTCAGAAGCTAATATATATTTTGTATTCAAATACTTTTTAATTTCATTTCTTTAATTTGAAATCTCTAGTATAATATGATTATAGTCTTTATATATATGTTTGTAAATATATTTAATTGCTTTAACAAATGTATATTTTTTAATATTATATTAATATAACAGTAATATTTTACTAAAAAATATGGATTATATGACACAACATCTTAATTGTTATAATGTTGACTATGTTTTTCAAAAAAGCAACTATTATTAAATTAAGCATATTGAAAACAACTATCATTATTATAATGAGTTGCCTCTCAGAATTAAAAAAAAATTTTTTTTGAATATTTTCTATCTACTATACATTTTGTATTTAGGTTAATATCTCTACATGGATCATAGATTATATTTGTAGTAACAACATTGCATAGTTTATGTTGAGTTATAGAATCAAGAATTTGAGCTGAAACAATAGAATCAATATATGTTACATTTTTAATTTTATAATTTTCATGAAGAAATATTAAAAGATACATATGAGGAAGTCCTCTCTTTTAATATTCAATTGTATATATATATGCAATCACAATTTTAAAAAGATTTTTTTAAATTTTTTTCAAGAAATTTTTTTTTGTTCAAATATATGCATAACAATATCAGGCTAATAAGAAGTAAGTTGTTTTTTTTCCTATTGATAGTAGATTCTTTTAATAAGTTTTATTTAATTTCAAATCATTTCAAGTTTATAATTATAGTCAAAAAATATTAGGTTTTTGAAAATGTTTACAAATAGCTATAGAATTCTGAAATAATTGTTGAATTTGTTTTTCATTATTAATATAAGATACAGAAAGAATAAAATGATGGTCTTGATTTGGTAATACTGCTTTATCTCCAACAGCATCAACAATACCTTAATATACTTCAGCTTTAATTTATATTTAATATTATCTAATTCAGTTAAGTTTTTCCTATTTACTTAAAGTCTATGCAGTAACAATATATAATTGAAATAGTTTTCTACTTCAAAGTAAAGCAGCATTAGTTTCTTCAGTTCTTTGTTAGAATTGATAAGTATAGTAAGCAAACTTAGTTATATTTTCTGTTCTTTGTTGATATTGTAGTCTAAGTTAAAATAGGATCTTTAAATGAAATCTATATTCTCCAATTAAAAAAAAAATGTATAGTTTAATAATATATATACTAGGTTCAAATAACTAATTTGCTTCAATTAATTGTTATACAAATATAAAATTATATCATAATAATCAGAATATTTTCTTAAAAACATTTTTAGATATAATTATAGCAACTTCTTTTTGTTTATATGAATTATTGTATCTATAGCAATTATTAAAGTCAGCTCAAAGTGTAACATAGAGTCTTTGAAATTAATCTTATAAAGCTTATCTCATAATTTTATGAATTTGCTTATATAAACTAATATATAAATTAATATATGAAATTATATTCTGTAAAGATGTCATTAATATTGAATCTAATCTTAAATTATTATGTTAATATAAAACTAGTTATTCATTATAATTATAAAAGTATAGTTGTGTACATATAAGAGTATTATTGTTAGCTGAAAATAAGACATTCAAAATTTGATGAAGTTTTCCATCAATATAAAAACTGTATGAGCCTAGAGTATTAATGATAATATGATTAATTTTAATATTTAAAGAAGTAAATATCAAAGCTACATTATATTCATAAATATATGCTTTAAAAGCATTAAATGCAGAATAATAGTCATATAATAAATTAAGTAGTTTATATGAAGCATTTCTTAATATAAGCAGAGATATTTAGCTTTATAAATAATATATACCAAACTTTAGATTATTTTGAGTAAGGTTTAAGAGTTTTTGAGCATTAAAATGTAAAGCTTAATAGTGTAAATATTGAATATTTATAAGATCAAAATTATATTTTAAAAATTCATTTAAATAAGATTGTCTTTTTTATAATAAAAAAAGATTTTTTTATTGTTTTTGATAATTGTAAACAACTAGTTATTATACATTTTGTCTTTCAAGAACAGATTGTAATCACTATATATAATGTGACAACCGTTTTGTGGGAAACTACTGCTTTTGGATGAGATTGGGTAAGCAGTGACAAAGCATAACATAATAAGTACTTTTAGGGTAATTACT
>JABCKS010024903.1:0-55875 GCA_018851325.1 Termitomyces sp. DKA19 | reverse complement strand
GGTCGAGTTTATGCAGGTCTGTGGCCTTGAACTCATGATTGACAATTGCCATTATGACTGCCAGGTTGACGTCGGGGAAATGTGTACGGAGAGAGGGGGGGGCAGCGGGTAACGACATACCATTAATACCAATGCCAGAGATTGGTGATACAAACTCTCCCGCTGTTTGGAGCCCTGTGCCAGCTGGGGCTGTTGCGAGGCTAGGTCCCACTGATGACGTCACTGGCGGTGCAAGTAGCAAGTTTGGCGAGAAGCTTTTTCATCATTGATAGAAGCTCTCCGTAGGAATCACGAAGTGCACGGATTTCCTCTCGAGAGATGGGAGCAAATGGCTCCGTAGGGGGTGGTGTGGGCATTTGAGAAGAAGATCTCACGAAACGGTCGTCGGAAGCTCTAGGTGGTAGAGGCATGCACTGGTGCAGATCAATAGATGGATTGGACTAAAAATGTGGGCTTATTTAATCTGTCAATTGTGCACTGCGAGCGCAGTGTGAGACGACGACGTGCCATGAATGTATGAGAAACTTATCTGCGAGCGCAGTGTGAGATGACGAGGTCATCACGAACCACGCTCGCCGGTATATGAGTGAACTAAGGACAATGGGAAGGGATGAGAAAGGTGCGAGGTGAGTGTGAAAGGAAACAAGAGTGAATTAAAGGAACAATGACGACAACATTTCTCTGGCCAGAATTAACCCCGGGCAACGTCTCTTCACACTTGCCCGATCCATCTGCTTGGCCAGGTCATCAAATGACATTACGTTTATGAAAATATCTTGTCTCCATTAATATCACCCGATACAGAGTTACTTATTTATTTAGACCCGAAAGACATGTATGAACTTCATTGACTGAGGGACATTCAGCACATAACATTCCGACTATTTCATCCCTTCATCAGTACCAGTGTCTGTCCTCTTTTTTTCACCCTTGTTACTAGATGTTGATAGCCACGCCCAGGCGACTCAGACTTTAAAACTGTCGAAAGTATAGTTGAAAATGCCATTCGTACATAGAAACATAGTATACGATGCTCACAAGGCTGAAGGAATCAAAAAGTAGTGGCAGAAAGCAGCTGATATTCCGAGATTTAGAATTTGTGGAAAGAGCTGTCTACATAAAACTGTTTTGGCCTTGTCACAACACTTCGCGCCTGAATAACAAATGCAACCTACAACGATCCGACTGAGCTCTAAAGCTGAAGGCTGAATACATCAACTAAAATATATCCAACAAAACAAGAATCGCGAGTAAAACAAGATGAATCAAGATAAACGAGATAGATGTATAACTGATTCTGATAGAATCATACGAAATTGTTGCAGAGATTCCACAAGTCGATCGCGATTTATGAACCTTATATTCAATGCGTCGATTTCCGCAGTCTCGGAGGCGGAGAGATGATGATAAGACGACGTTGAAGGTTCAAGTGGTTCGGTTGTGGCGTGCTCGGAATGCTTGATGAATAAGAACCAGATTTTCTTTTCGAAGGAATAAATTTTCCAGGGTTCACAGGCTTGCTAGACAACGCGGACTGGCTGCTACAGACATCGGACCTGCCAGACGAAGTAGCGGATTTGCTCCAGCTTGCAGACTCGCTGGACGAAGTGAATTTGTTGGAGTTTGCAAATTTGCTGGACCAATTAGAAGGTACGGTTTTCCTGGACGAAACAGACTTGCTGAACGACACGGACTCGGTGAAGCTTCCAGACTTGCTAGATGAACCAGATTCAACAGAGGAAACAGGCGTCCTAGATGGAACAAATTTAGCAACTGTCTTGGATGTCGTCTCAAGCCTTCCTAAGACCACAGACTTGCTTGAAGAGCCCAGCTTTCCAGCAGCTACGGGTTTATCGACAGGAAAAGTACTAGAACTAGACTTTTTCGAAGGGATGAATTTACTTCTCGAGTAAACAGCCACAGACTTTTCTTCTTTCCTCTGTGTGCGAGAGCAGACAGAGACAGAATCGCTCAAGGGAAGGAGATTATCAGGAGACGAGAAACGAGGTAACTGTGTAGCCAGCGGAGACGAGGAGCTCACGTGCCACACAGCTGGCGTCAACGCGATTACAGGAGCAAGACTTGCAGCATCAGATGTGTGAGAGGATCTAGCCTTCATAGAAACCGATGGAGGCGTCGCAGCTGTAACCTTCAAGCTTAGAACAGCTTTTTCGCATCCGCCATCTGAAGAGGGTAGAGCACCTTCGTCGCTTACTTTTAGTCGTTTCGAGCTGTGCATCTCAGCCATTGACGGCGAGAAAGAGCGGGCACGTTTCAGCTTCATTGCGCTATGAGCATTCACTGCAGAGACTCCTGGACTGTTAAGGAACAAAGGGGTCGGCTCAATCGCTTCCACGGACGCGGCGAGGGTAGGCGTGATCGCATTGATCAGAATTGCGGAAGGTCTAGATTCCATCCTGAAGCAAGATATAAAAACGTTAGACGGTTAATTATTTCGACAAAGTGATGTATACCATCCAACAAACGGTTTAAAAATCCCTTGGACGAGGTCTCCATATTCCTTGAAGGACAGCTCATCAGTGAGCAGCCCAAACATCGCAATCCAATCGTCAGGTATAAATGTTCCTGTCTCCACCGTGTCCATGATGGCTTGAAGGGAATTATCGGCCATGAGGACGCGTGTTAAGACCTACGCGCCATCCAGTACATCCATTACTCGCCCCGCCTTTTCTCAAACAAAAAGAGATGCTCACCATGAACCTTTGTTCATCCGTCCGAGGTCTAATAGCATACGCCATAGAAGCAACGAGCCACTGAACACTGTGTCTCAGCCTTGCATTTTTCTCTTCCACAGCCTCATTCACAAGTTCAATGCGAAAAGCACGCGCACGACGTAGATATTGCTGTACTAAAGCGGGTAGCTGATAGGCAGAGTTTTGGATGTCTTCGGCGAACAAGACGGAGTTGTATTGAAGGGAATCACACATTTTAGTGGAAAGATACAAAAAAAGGTTTCGCAGGCCAAGGCGGGCTGACCAGCAGTTCGTTGGGGAGAAGAGAGCGTTGTCACTTAAACGGTGAACGCGATTTATTTTGAAAATCGTCACGTGACACGATGCACGCGTCGCGCAATCCGGACCGTTTGAGGCATGCACGTTCGTACAAGCAATTTTTGTGCGCACCATTCCCACATGTCAACAGTCAGCAGGTGGAAGCGGACCATGGTCTCCAACATGATGATTATTAGTGTATGATTCCAATCTATGTATAGAGATATGCATGCTGGCACAGCAAGCAAGTGGTAATACGGGATAGTGCAGCAACTCAAACATCCTCCATCGCGCCTCGCTCGAACAAACAGGTGGCACTTAATGAACTTATTTATTTGCCACCAGTTGTACCGAGACCCATGGCGCTCTTGAATGTGTCGTAAATCCACCATTGGAAGCCAGTGAGGGTACCTATCATTGTCGTCTTATCAAAATCAAACTCAAGACAGCAACAGAAAAATGCTCACCAATCATGATGACACGAGTGCCGAGGCCCTTAGTCGCAAGGGAAACAACACCGACCTCGCTTGCGATTTGACCCAAGCTCTTGCCCTTGTTCTCAGCCTTGCCGAGGAGGGAGACGAACGAATCAGCGGGGTGAGAGACGATAGCGCAGACGACACCAGCAAGGTAACCAGAGGCGAAAGTAACACCGAGCTGAGTGGTCTTGGAGTACGTTTCTTTGGGCTTAGTGAAGACGTGAGTGTAGAAGAGTTGGACAGCCTTTTCGAAGAAGTAGAACTTCGCCATGGTGTAGGGGATCTATATGGGGTTGTTTAGTCGAAGAGTGAGGGAATGTGGAGAGAATGATACGTACTTGACGCGACCAGAGGGGAACAAGGGAGCCGAAGGGGTATCGAGTCTCAACCTTAGTGCGGCTCATCTGTGCAAGAGCAGCGCCAAAGCCGATGGGGAAGGTACCAGAGGGAGAGGTTTGAATCTTGACCTTGGTCATCTCGAGCGGGCAGAGAGCGACGTCGGCGAAGACCTCGGCAGAGGCGGAACCGGCGAGCCAGATGGCGGGCTTGTACTTTGAGGAGGCCTCCTCTCCAGCGAGGTTGGAGTAGAAGTCCTTGAAGACTTCATAGAGACCGTACTTGAACATGCCCTGTGCAGAGTATCCGACGAAGGTGGGGCCGAAACCCTTCCAGATACCCTTGGAACCTTCCTCCTTGACGAGCAGCTTGATCGAGGGAATGAGGCCTTGGTATTTTGAAGGGTTGACCTATATGTGGTTTGTAACAACGGAATATACTGCAAAAAAAACAACGATACAAACCTGCATGTTGCATTTGGCTACATCGAGAGGAGTGATACCGGCATGCGTGAAGCCACAGGCAAGAGCACCACCGAGCATGCACTTGGCATAGTAGTTGGTATCGTGAGGGACGGGTCCAGCAAATCTAGGCGAGATTAGCTGGCACTGAAAATTTTGAGTGTCAGAGCGACCTACCTGACGTCCCACTTGGGCGAGATAGCAGCCATTAGAGTAAATGAAAAAGGATGTCTAGGAGAGTCTAGGCTCGACTGGAGGGAGAGTCCAAGATGGGACGGAGGAAGGGGTGGTGGTGAAGAACGGGGGCGGATGGCAGCGATCGGAACTTTTTTTGAAAGTTTGTGGAATCCGTGTTATCCCGGCGACAAGCACGGCGACAAGCACGGCGACGACTTTATTTGCAACACGCTCTGCACTTTAGACCGTTCCTTCTGCCCTTCAGCTGCCATTACTTCATAATCTCACCGGCTCATTCGTCAGCTTTGCACGGGATTGATCAGCTAAAACCCATGGCTGCCGACAGATCCATCTCTTCCTCCATAATGGCTCCTACCGCCGTCCACCCCGCACTCTCCCATACAGTCCCTGCAGTCCTCAAGCGCCATGCAACACCCCGCACGTCCTTTTCCTTCGACCCGATCGAGAGCGCTTTCGCCGCATTCCAAGCCGGGGAATTCCTCGTCGTGATGGACTCGGAAGACCGTGAAAACGAAGGCGACCTCATCATCGCCGCCTCACATTGCACGACAGAGAAGATGGCTTGGATGATCAAACACACCAGGTCGGTCCCGTTGTGCTTCTCGCTGATGTCATCCCGTGTTCATAAAAATAAATCCTCTAGTGGATACATCTGCATCGCACTACCGAGCGAGCGCCTCAACGAGCTTGAACTGCCTATGATGGTTCCAGAGAATCAAGACCGTCACCGGACGGCGTACACTGTTACCGTCGACTACAAGCATGGTCGGTGTCATTCTACCTCGGTCTATCCGTTACTCACGGGGCATTGATCACAGGCACAACGACTGGAATATCCGCATCCGACCGCTCCGCAACAGTGCGCGCGCTCGCCTCGCCCGATTCACGTCCGTCCGACTTCACGCGTCCGGGACACATGGTCCCCCTACGCGCGCGTGCAGGCGGCGTACTCACCCGAATGGGTCACACGGAGAGCGCTGTCGATCTGTGTGTATTGACTGGCCTGCCTCCCGCAGGTGTCCTTTGTGAACTTGTCAACGACGACCCACAAGGCACCATGGCTCGGAGAGATGATTGCAGGGCGTTCGCTGACAGGTGGGGTCTCAAAATGATTAGTGTGGAAATGCTCGTAGAGTGGCGCAGGACGCATCCCGATGTACACATAATAAATTCGTCATAGGAGTCAAGAAGACGACGAATACCCGTGTTGTTCTGATTTAAAATGGGATTGTACTAAACACTTGCTTCTACTTTATAGAATCTTGCCTATCCTCTCGCCAACCTGGTTCTCATAGATTAACAATCGAAGATCTACATAGACGATGAATGTACCTTAACGAGCGTCTCGATAGGCTTCTCCGAACTTTTTACCAGGTCTTGATCAAACCTGTGTCCATGTCAGCCTAGTTTATTATAAATTCCCACTTAAACTCACTGAACAGTCCCTTCTGGAAACATCACGACGACTGTACTTCCTCCATAAGCAAAATACCTTGATTAATACAAAACATCATCATCACCCCGAGACATAAATCAAAAAAACATACCCGAGTTCATCACCCTTCTTGAGTGGACCAGGCTGTGCGCCACCCGTCCACACTACACTTCCAACGAGCAACGCACCAATCGCCACTACCGCAACAGGCTTCCCAGTCCCCGTATGCTCAAGGTACAACACCGATCTCTTATTGGCTGTGAAGACATCGAACCCAGGCTCGTTCACCGCCTGCGGATTAACTACCATCCCGTCGCACGTCAGTCGGTCAGTGCAGTGCACTGCACCGCCAGAAGCAGATAATGGATGGACGCATAGCTCACCAGTGTAGTACTGTCCTGGTACATCGATGACCTCGCGGACTGTACAGTCAACGGGCGTGTGGAAACGGTGATAGTCTGCCGGTGCGAGACGAAATATTGCGAGGGATGCATTGGCAAAGGTTTCGTTGTAGGGCGAGGAGGGCGGCGTGTTTAAGAGGCCTGGGATGGTGAATTGCTTCCCTTTAATCCTGAAAGATGTAAGATGTGTTTTTTCTTCCTCAGATGGGATAGCAGAAAACACACCAGAATTTCTTGGCTGCATCAGCACAGGTATACACCGTCAAACGTGAGTCTGCAGCACTGCATAAAGCGTCGGGTGCTGTGTCGGCAGGACGCACCCCAGGCTTGAGTTTACTGCAGCATGAAAATATTAACAAGACGATGCTTCTCGTATATAAACACCTATCCGTACCGCGTGAAAAATTCGTTGAAGGTCTTGTAAGCGGTAATATCAGGCTGCAACAGTTCGGAAGTATCGATCTTATACGTCCGCACAAATGACGGGATTGACTTGACAGACAGCGGACTATCATATATTTTCCCCTCCTTGACGCTCTGCTCGCGCAGAAGGTGCTCAACCGTTTGAGTTCCAAGCACCTGAGCACGTCCGCGTCCATAGAAAAGGAGGTGCATGCCCACTCTATAGATCATGATGTCATGAGGATCATAGATCGTCTCCCATCAGAAACTGCGCCGCCAAAAATCTCACCGTGCATAGATGGGCATACTCTCGAACACCGGCTCCTGTGTCGAACGCACAATATAATAATTTCCTATATGATATGCAACTGCGAGCTTTTCGATCCCTGGTATGAGTCTGTGGATCCATCGCACGCGCAGCATCTCGTGCATCGGCGTATGGATGCCCTGTCCGACATCGGTGTGTCCATTTGAGTGATCGACAAGGGCCTCTAAGGCAGAAGCAAAGTGATCCGGAGAGGCATCGGGTAGGTTAGCGGGGTGGATTTGCTCGGTCGGCTTGGTAGACGACATGGTGGAATTTCTATGAGTTATATTTAGAATGCTTATAATTAGAGGTCTAGTGATGAGCGATCTCAGAATAGAAGTCTCGAGATTATCTCAGACCACTTGTCCGATAAAACGAATAGCAAGACTCAACATATAATTACATGCGATATCCTAGCAATTACGAAACATGTGTCCATGCATGATTCCTGCTATCCGATACTATTTTCCCGAGCAGCACAATCGATACCCTCGTGATACTCTTCGCCACACATTGCACACACCTTTCTCATGCACGACGCGCACCTATAACAAACTGACCCCGCACGACCCTCTGCCAGCCGCCGAAACACTGTCTTGCAGTGCGGCAGTGGACAGAAGAAATACTCCTCCTTCGCACGTACGTACGCCAAAAATGCATTCTCGAGAAGCGCGGCCTCCGCCGCCATGGGCAGCACATCTCGCACAACCACGTACGGGATGTACTCTTCGCACCCCGCGAGGCACCGCGGCGGAGCGAAGTGCGCGCCCGCAGAAGCAAGCAAGACATACTGCATACATGCCGAGCAATAGACATGCATGCAAGACAGCTTGACAGGCTCCCGCGGGCAGCGCTTGCACACGAAACAGCAGTTCTCCATATCATCAACGTCAGCGATCAAGGAGTTATCAGATGATGCAGCAACTGAAAGAAAAGCAGCGGCTTTCCCGAACTCGACGTCACCCCGGACAACGAGTTCCGGTATAGCCAAATCAAGCGTTACCTTGTGCACACCACGGACTTCCTCCTGCAATTGCGTGTACCCACCATCGACCAAGATACGGATGCCGCGTAAATCAAGAGGTATGACGTGACGTTGTTCCCTCACCATATTCAGTAGCTTTCGCATGCTCTTCCGTGCCTTTGCACGGCTTGCTTCGTCCCCTAGAATCATCACCATTCGACGCCGCTTATCTAGTCTAATCAAGAATGATCTGTCTTCATTGAGCTTTTCAATCGCCCTGGAACTGCTTGACATCTCGAAATACTCGTCCCAGATCGGAACAGGCGTATCTTCCTCCGTCATCATTACTTCTCCCAGCAGAGCGGTATAAAGCGTCCGATTCATTTTCCCAAAGGTAGCGGCAGCGACAGAAGCTACGTCCGCATAGAGATGGATATCAACCGGCGGATCAGTGCCGTAGTACATATCAAGAGTGCACTGTGCCGCGGCTGCAGCCTCGCTCAAATTTTCAAGTACTCCGCTGACGGCTTGGTATGTACGATGAGAAATCGGATAGTTCGCATGGAAGACTGTTTGTAATGACAGGGACCCTTTATCGAGGTACGCTTGCTGTTTTCCATGAACACTGAGGACTGCATCTAGACTGTGTTCGAAGCGCGCAAAAGCCGTATGTTTGGTGCTCTTAGGGTCGAGCGGAAGACGATAAAATCGCTCAAGCGAATCCCGTGCCGCCAGCGTATCACGAATATTATCAAGAGGGCAAATGACATAGGTTGGAGCGTTTTTATGAATCACCTGGGTGTCTTGGGCGAGCTTCTTATATTCCTGTTCATCCGTATTGACATGGAATCCGCTGACTTTCACGGCATAAATTGTGTCGCTCAATCGCGGCCTCGCAAACTCCGCCTTGATCTTTCGACCACCAACGTTCATCCCATCGAGTTGCTTTTCGTGTTCCTTTGCCAGCGATACTTTGGGGTAATAAAACCACACAGACCGTGAAGGAGCCGGCCATCTGATTCTGACGGTCCTAGACTCCATGGGTGGTTGGATGGACTCTTCCGTTCGCCATGTCGTCAGTGGTCGCGAATCGAACAGTTGACCATGTAATTTGATCACCGCGTCCTCTGTTTGACGTGGCGTCGTGAATCTCGCAATTATATTAGCTTTTGTCTGGGCGGAGTCCAACTCTAAGGCTTGGAGCCCATTTTTCTCATCAATGGTTCGAACAAGCTCAACAGCTTCTGGATGGGATATATCTGGTGGCAAGTTGGATATGATGGCGTGGCAAGTATCCGATGGTGCAACTATCTTGGTCGGAGAACAGCCATTGTCGAGGCCGAAGCGAACGGTGCAGTTGAAGAGTGTACGCTCGACAACGAGCTCATCTTCCTCATCAGCAACCTGAAAAAAGTGTCAATTCTACAAGAATCTTCAATCTCCTCGAACTTACGGTCTCTACAGCAGGTTCTTCATCTATCCCAACTTCCTCCGACGATCCTTTTTGAATAGCGGACCGCTGAGTTTCATCCACATGCACACTCCCAGGCTCTTCTATGATAGGCTGTGATCTCTCGTTAACGGGTTTGTCAGGATGTTCAACATGAGTACTAACCGCTGTTGCAGGTGGGGAAGCTGGCTCTTCATCTTCCAAAATTGTGTTATCGATATGTAGGTAGAGACATGAGTCACCCATCGGGCAGTGACCTTGTCCATATGCTTTGCAAGGAGCTTGAACCTTTGATAGTGGCAAGGATTCAGTGTCAGGTTGAGGCCAGTCCACAGACCAGGTCTTCTCATCAACATCGGATAGCTTTGGGCGTGAAACTTGTACATCATTGTCATCCTTTGCAGATGAAATCATTTGTGCAGCAGAATTCAACTCATCCCTCACAGCCTGTTGCGCTTCCTTGGCCTGCTCGGCAGAAACAGGCTTATCTTGCGGTCCTGAGGAAACCCCGATAGATGGGTCACATCTACTTCTTTCCGCCGATTCTGACGTTTCAATGTTGGGCAAAACTTCACCTCCGTCTTCTGATTTTTCGTAGAGAATTTTTGGGCCGTCGGGACATTTTTCCCCCTTGTTGCAATCTACCCACCCATCAGCACCTGTCGGAGTTGAGTCCGAATCCATCTGCCAATGGTCCTCATCAAGAGTAGGCGCGATCGACATTTCTTCCGTCTGAGAAAGAGGCCGAGATAGTTCAGCACTGCGAGGACGCACGGGGAAAGAGGGTGCCATGCTTCGTGAAGTTGCCTGCTGAGAATTTCTACCTTTGGACGTGTCATCCAAGGCATGGCTGAGATTGCACTGTATGCCTTTTTTACAGTGACCTTTTTCATAGTAGGGACACGGCTTCTTCTGGACTGTCCAAAGATCGTGCTCGTCTTCGTGTGGCATCTGTGCACACTTATTGTCCTCTGAGATAGCCTGTTCTTGTCCACTACTGCTTGTGCCTTTCGGGTTTTGGCCATCAGTGATGTCATGGCTGAAGGAGGATCTTCGGCCTCTCTTATGTTGACCTCGACCATGGTCTTCGCGACGAGGACGGGACCGTAAGGTTGCAGTGGATTTTCCTTTGTTCTTCTTGAATGAAAACCCGTGAAGTGACCATTGGTCTGAACGTGAACTTTCGTCTTTTTTCAGCAACCACTCGTCTTTGGGGTCTCCCCAACCTGCGGCATTAGTACTCCATCCATCGTCTAAGTCCACGGAAGCCAGTGCTGTCGAATTATTATCAGCCCTGGACTGGTCGTAGTCTTCCGTATTGGCATTTCTTCTGCTTTGCTAGTCCATTCGTCTCCCCATCCTTCTGCTTTGCTAGTCCATTCGTCTCCCCATCCTTCTGCTTTACTAGTCCCCTCGTCTCCCCATTCTTCTGCTCTGCTATTCAATCCGTCTCCCCATTCTTCTACTTTTTCAGACTTTTCGTCACCCCAGTCTTCATTATTGTTCCCCCAATCTCCACCATTGGTAGCCTTGTTCCATTTTCCGGAACGTTGACCCCAATCCGATGTGCTAGAAGGAGATCCCTCCCTTTGGCTGTTGCCGCTGCGAGTTTCATGAAGAAAATTACACTTGTCGCCATATTGACATCTACCCTCGCGGAGCCACCATTTACATGGTAGATTGGGTCTTTGAGTACGATGCAGGACCTGTTGATTCTCGCTCCATTGCGCATGGGACCCTGACCCTCCTCCCACCCTGTCATCTTCGTTTGAAGGACCCTTGCTGGATTCGATGTCATGGCTATAATAACATTGATCGCCTCTGTCACAATGCCCAAAATTGTTGTAGTACCTGCAAGGCTGTAAAATACGTTCATTTTCCAAGAGAGCTTGATGCGGCTCCTCTGTAGAATTGGGGAGCACTTTAGTACATGGGATGTGGAGGTACGGACAAGAGTCGCCATTACGGCATTTGCCTAAAGGGTAAAACTTGCATATATTGAACGCGGACACTACGGCAGTTTTATCGATAGGTTGGGCAGAAGAACCAAGCTGCGGTTGGGTATCATGGAACAAGAGCGCAAATTCATTGAGAGAAAGGGAATGGCGAAATCTGCAAGCGCTCCCCTGTGAGCATTGGCCTTGGGCATGAAACTTGCAGAATGCTACCCTGAGATCCGCAGTAGGGTCGGCATATTGGCTCCAATGTTGAGTCAAAAGGACGGAGGACGTGAGATCCTGATGGTTGTTAGACGACCGACGGTCGTCAGCGGGAAGATGGCTCAAACAGTTACCCATCACGTCGGCCGCGGTACTCGCATTGGGATGAGGAACAGTGGCGGAGCTCGCGAGTTCCAAATCTTCGGCCTCGACAGAAAACGATATACTGCCGGTACCCGTGTGTAGGTCAGGGATGAGATATCTTGAATCTGCCTGTACCATGGTTAGATCGGGACCTTGAAGCTCAGCATCCTGCCCAGGGGCATGGAACACTTGTGTCGTTTGGTTGTCCGGAGGTTTTTGAGGTGGCTCGATCTGAAACTCTTCAGAGGAATCAGTCGTAAAATGTCTCTCTAGGGCACTCCTCATCTCTCCGGGTTGATCATATATGTCTGCGGCTAGAGCAAGCCTATCGCATGAAGGGGATGTCAACGACTCGTCTTCCCTCCCTCGTGTTTCTTGAAAGTCGCTAGCGATCTCTCCGTTCTCGACACCCTCTCTGGTTCCGCCACATTCTTCTAATTGGTTAGGTACCGATGAATCTCTGTTTTCTGAAAGCAGGTGGTCTTCCCATACTTTGTATGGCAGATGAATATTGCAAGAATTCTCATCATTCGTCTTTGCATCGAGCTCATTGCCCATAGTCTCAGCATATTGAAGTGTTGGAAGATCCTCGTAACCAATGATAACTTGAACCTTGGCATCATTGTTTTGCACCTCTTTCGAGTCAGCGGTTTCTGAAATAGCATTCCCGTCGTCAGATAGCGAGAGAGCTGGCGTGTCAGACGTAGGAGAGGTCGTTGCAGAATTGCAGTGGGGCGTCGGTGCTGGGTCAGAGATTCGATCGGGGTTTCCAGTGGGACCACAGTGAGCAAACCGACAGTTCTTGCCTTTCTTGCAGGTTCCACTCTCCCAGAATCTGCATTTTGGACGGGATGGGCCCACTGAGAGCGCTGGGGATATAAGTGGTAAGGACGGAGACAAGTCATGAAATCACCTAGGCCACATACCAGCTGGGTCCAGCTGAAAATCCTTGTTGGCGGTGACCCTCGACGGCGGTGTTACATGAGCAAAGCTACAACCTGCTCCTTTCCCACATTGACCCAGAGGGAAGAACACACACGAAGCTCTCTGGTGATGGTTGAGGCATGTGTCTCCAAAAGTGCATTTCCCTCTCTGAAAGAGCCTGCAAATCTCTTGCTGATCTGGAGACGTAATTTCACCAGATGTCATCATTGCACCCGCGTACCAAGACCAAAGGAAAATGCGGAAGCTTTGTCAGTCTTGGACGTATCGATGCGAATGAAGTGTGTGATTCTATGAAGAAAGCAAGTTCTACAAGATATACAAGAACTTCTATTTTAATCGATTCGCATGGCTGCAGGGGTGTAGTGTCGCATGTGTCGGGAAGTGAAATTTGTTGGCATTTTTTTCCTGTAGCTGTATCCCTAGGTTGAATACTCTTCAAACTTTCAGGCAGTCATGAGTCTCTCCTGAGCTGCTACTTTGTATTTTTTGTAAGGACAATCATACTGTTTGAGAGACGTCGGCCCACGGGTAACGGAAAACCGGGAAGTGAAATTATTGTCACGCTTAGGTCACAGCCCCAGTTCTGGCTCCGCTTGGAAGCCGACTTGCCGCACGATCCAAGGTTTTGTGCTCAATACTCATAGTTGCTGTAATTGCTGGCTCACACGGTGTGTATTTCATATGAGAAGATACTTTGTATGAGCTCCTCAGTGGCTAGATTGACAGAATTGTAGTGAATTCCGGCACGAACCATGTTTTATCATGTCAAGAGAGCAGTAACTGATTTCACACTTTTGAAATTTCTACACTTCAACAAATACAATCTTCTACGAAATAAGCATAGAGACTGCTTTAAATATACTATATTCATCTACAGTTTTTTTCTTTAGTCAGGGAGTGAGTGATTTGAGTTGCAGAATGCAAATCTCACATAACGAACCCTTTTCACATCGCGATACATGACAGTACATGACCATTGACATACAACAATCAATTATACACAATCAATTCAGATTGGTGTGTAGCTCAACTAGCCATGTTGCTTATGAGCTCATGCAGTTACCTTCTCCACACCCTTGGGTAGTGTATATCCTCCCAGACGACGTACCTATGTTGGACAAGCTTGAGCAGTTAGAATCAAAATAGGGGTTAAAATCGAGGACCTCATCGAAGATCTCCATCTCCAGCAAACTCTTGTTGTGTCCCCACAGTGCACTCTCCTTCTTTCCATCGCGTACGCACCGTGCAACTTCATCCGCTTGGAAATGCCATCCACCCCCGACATATTGAAAGACTTTGCGTTCCTCTTTGACAATTTGCCCGTCTTTGTCAAAGTATATGACTCTGTATTCCTTCGGGCAGTAGATTGGCGCCGAGATAGCAATGGTGCCACGTTCAAAGCGAATGTTGACACCGGGATCTTGTGCATTGAGGTTGATACTGCAGCTAAGAATTGCTTGGGCTGCAAGATCAGCACCAGCAAAGGTTACGGTGAAAGATGTGTTCTGATCGACGTTTGTAAGAGGCGTCTTGAGCACGGAAGCGCTAATATTCGTAAAGCGCGAGAGTTTATTGAGAGGATTCTCGTAAAGCGCAACAATTGCCTTAGAGTTGAGGTTAGAAATGCAGCATCACAATCAAGTCGAGCGACATGCCCAGATAAGGGGGTATGGACCACTGCTTTGGATGTTAACGCCGACACCACACGAAAAAGAAAAGGGCTAACAGGTCAAGTATGGCACCACCACCAAGTGAGGGATCCAAAATCCTGTGAGTTGTCGGGATGTCTCAAAGTAGGTGTCAGCCCACAGAACCGATGAGGGTAGAAGCTACTCACTGTAGATATCGAAGTTTCCCGACAGATCAGCATGAAGAACGACAGGGACACCCAGAGAACCTTCATCAATAATTTTCTTGACCTCTAAAGTGAGGGGTTGGAAGCGCGTCCACATCGCTTCCATGAAAAATACGTTATATTCTTTCGCAGCAGCGAGAAGGGACCGGAGCTCAGCCGCATTGGAAGTAACAGGTTTCTCGCAAAGAACGTGTTTCCCAGCTTTGATAGCATCCAATGCGTTTTCAAAATGGTATGTATGTGGCGTTGCTGTGATCAATGAATAGAATCAGGTTATCTTTCAGCACTAATACCGAGAGATTGCAGACCGATGTAGATGGCGTCTACGTCCTTCATGTAGGATCAGCACTACATGCATGCCCAAAAATCAAAAGTTGATCTTTTGTACCTTATCTGCATACACTTCGCCATAGGTCCCATAGACTTTGATGGACTTGTCTCCACCAGCGATGGTATCGATAAACTCTTGAGCCTTTTCAACAGATCGTGAACCAACTGCCACCACCTTATGTATCACGTCATGGACGTCGCGACTTTCGTGATAGATCAGGAAAATCCAGGAGGATATCTCGGCGCTCACGTCTTAGGATCGACAAGGAGATCCTAAATACAATGGCAGAATTTAGAAGCACGTTAGTCGCGTCGTCCTTTCAAAGGATAATCACAGACTTTCAAGAAGCACGCTGCAATTTTTCCCGTGGAAATTATTCCCCAGCGAAGAGTAGTCAACTGGGCAGCCATATGAATATGGTAGTAATTGGGTTGAGACACGTACATACCTTCAAGCGAAGCGGTAGTACCGGGCCGGCCGGTTAGTGATGCTCGGGACGGCATGGCTAATTCGATTTGTTCGATGATGGCGACAAAAAGACAGCCATGTCTACGCATAATCTCCCAGCATTGTCCGAAGTCTTTCATAATGTTTCGAGTCCGAATTCGCCACTCGCGCAGTCGCTATCAATTCTTTTCGAGCACTCAACCGTGCTCATATCGACACTCGAGCCCCAGCTCACCAAATTCTTATCAGATGCAACTCCTCTTTCGTCGTATTCCGAACTCATCGACAAGGCACTGGGGTTGATAGCTAGCTGGGACTTCTCTCTTCAATCCCAATTTATATCAGGTCATCCGCGCATTGGGGAGACAAAGAATTTATCAAACCTGAGCGCAAAGGAGCAAGGAGGAAAACCTGATGTCAACCCATCCCCACCAGAGGTTCTGGCTCGTCTCTCACACCTAAACGCGTGCTATGAAGCAAGATACCCGGGCCTCCGGTATATCACTTTCGTGAACGGAAGAACTCGTCAGGCGATTGTGGAAGAGATGGAGAATAAACTTGGTCTTGCCCATTCCCTTTCACCAGATACACCTCCTGTTGACGATATAATGGGCATTGATATTGAATGCAAGGAATGGGTTGTTGAGTTACAAAGGGCGGTGGGTGATATAGGGCTGATAGCGAAGAATAGGTTGGTAGCTCTCGGAGTGGAATGAAGTGTGCTATGCCAATGATATGCACGAGTTTATCGCAATCGAGGAAATTGCTATAACAGGACATTATGTCCCGAGATTATCATACATGTTCCGTATATTGTACATCAGAATCTTCGTTTGGCTTGCTGCGACTGGAAGTAGGCCTTCATCTGAAGAACGGAACACATTAGGATCAATTTCAGAGATTTTGATACTTACATCCTGCGCTCTGCGCAATCTTTCTAACCATCCTGGCCTTACTTCGTCGATCGCAGCATTGATCGCATCCACTATCTCCTGCACCTCCCTCGACACTACCTTTTGTTCTGCAGAATATTGTCTCCGATACGTTTCGTTGTGGGATGCTTCTTCCTGCCTCCTTCGGGCCCATCGTTCCCTATCTTTCAGACAGTCCTTCAAATATTGAGAATAACTTGAATCTCTGCTGTTAATCAGTCTCATGCGGGCGTCATATTCCTGAGAAAGCACAGTCAGCGGATAATTATGCGAAACTCTAGGTAAGGAATCCTAACTTTACGTTTCTGTGCGTCTCCCAATACATCAAAGGCTTCACGTATCTGACCAAAGGTCAAAGCAAGAAATAGGACTGTTTCCTGACATACATCGCGAAACTTCGTCTCAGCGCGGCGTTTATCTCCATCAGTAGCGGTTTGGTCAAGCTTGTCTGGATGAGTTTCAAGAGCCTTGCGTCTGTAGGCCTTTCGTACTGCAAAAACGATGAGATCAGTCCGATAAAATAGATTTATGTCCCTTACTGTCTTCCACAGAAGCCGATGGCTCAACACCAAGAATATCGTAATATGTGCAAGGTTGGGCGGGTAGAGGTTTCACCATGAGATATACGAAATATACAGGTAGCAGTCCAGAAGGATCATCAAAGATTTGAGCTGCTTAGACGAGAAACGACAGACTTGGCGAGAAGTTGAACATTTGGCCCACAAGACAGCTTATTTAACGGTCACGTGACATTATCGCGGTCGTTTCCTTCAGTATTACGGCCCATTGAAAATCGCGTCTAGTGGAATCGAGCCGCATCGTGCTAAACAGATATCAATCGAGCGTGATCCGCGCCGAATCGTGGTCAGGTTGACCGCTGACTTAACCAACCAAACAAATCTTTAAACCTTACTTTGACCTCACTTACCTCGCTTACTTGCTGACAAGTTACAACGAACGACGTCGTACATGCAGCTGGCCATTTTTACGTTGATCTGCCTGGTCGCGAGTTTGGCATGTACTTGATGACTATATTGGAATACATTGACTGGAACCTTACCGTATCGCGCTCGATCTGCGGTAGCACCCTGTGCTCTTCCTCCAACTATGCAAATTTAAAACGTTCGAAATCGACTCACGCAGTATCAGCGTGAAGTGTCTGACTCCCATCAAGAAATCGTGGAACTAATCAGGTATGCAGGCCACAGATTCGACTGACACGCCTAAAACTTCCACAATCAATTTGTCCACCTCTCAACCCAACTTTCTGTCCGTCTCCGAGCCTGGGGGATCATCATCATCCTCCAGTCTTCTGCTAGTACCACCTCATCATCAAGGACGACTGCCCTCAAGTAAAATACTGGACACGACAAGAATATACAGTAGCAAAGGGAAAAATTTACTTTCACTAGCCTGAAATCAATGACCGAGAATTCAGCAAATTCGTGTATTGAGACAAAGAAGGGAGAGCCTGTCGAAAAATTGTCATTTATCAGGTTCGTGCTCATGCTTGTCACCTCTGGCGAAGTCTCCACAGCAGAGGCGTTGCTCCGGAAAACTGGGGCTGCGGTGACTCTCGAAGCGTACAATTATTAAGAGCATCAGTTCACGGTGTATTGAAGCTCGCTTGTTGCCTTGGGAGAGAACAAGGTAAGTCTATCTTTCAATTTCGATGTGTACTATCCTACTAACTTAAATTGTTCGCATCAGGTATATAATTCTTGGGCAAAAGTAGTGAGTACAAACCGTGTCCCTTTTACTCAGCAAAGATGAGCTTGCGGTATAGCATCACGAGGCAGAATCGGCCAAATAGCAAGTGGATAGATCACTGGAGGCATCGCTAGTATTGTTTTTGCTGTTTCGGGACACGTCGATGGTCGTAGTATTTTATACGAGTAATGCTATATAGGTTGAAGGGATCCGAAATCGAACCAAATTGAGCCGAATAGAAAAGTCGCCCAGCAAATCTAGTGAAATCGAAATCTATTCCTAGTCTACGATGGAGAATAAGAGTCCTAAATATCGAGCCATCTGGAGCAAGTTCGAGCCAGATTGAGGGCCTCTTGGTGGGCACGATTTTGTTCATTTCGGCTCAATCCGGTGCGACGCGATTTTCACTGGGCTTCAAAGCTTCAAGCTTCGAGCTTTAGGCCTAGGAGACTCATAGATCAGTTGATGGGATGATAATCATCACCGAGAGCGGGTACTCGAAAATCGTTTGTAGATCTTGTTGATCTGTTACACCCTTTGTCAAGAAGCGTGAATACAGTTCAGTACGTGTGCTCTAGCGGATTACAATAGCATTTGCATAGTATAATCGCGAAGTTCCAGACCTTCGGGCTCTTTCAAGGGCGAAAAAATCATAAACTTCCACTCTCGAGAAAATTGCAAGTGATTGTGCTAAAGACTCGCGAAAATTGCGGGGGAAAAGGCCCATCGAGTAGGACAAAGGAGTAATGACCGGTCGTACCCATCCTTAGCCGTTTGATAACTTTCAGTACCCACTCACCTGCGACATATCCCACCTAAGTTCGGGGAATCATCCCAGATCATCCCCTGATTGTAGTTTAGCACAGAAATATGATTGTTCCAGAACTGGAATACTTCGCGTCAAGAAATTGTAAAGATGTCATTTCCTGAGATATTGGGTGCGGGCATCAATATCAATCATTACGTAAACTGACCATGTTCGTGCTGGCTGGGGCGGCCTATTCTTTCCAACTTACATTCTGGCTAATTTATTTTACTTTTGAGAGGGCCAACAACATAAAGATTGACTTGGACTCAGCTTAAACCATGGATGCTGTTGAGAAGGCCAACATCGAGCGTCAAAAACGCTGGTAATCCATACGTTGATCATTCATAGTCAAAGAACTCACACTTCACAGGGTCAAGGACCTGAAGATCGGTGAAGGTACTTACGCCGTCGTATATCGAGGTGTGTGCCCGTCAAGTGCGCTAGGCTACAAACATATTAATACTAACCTTCTCGAGGACGGGAGTCCGCAACCGGTCGCAAAGTTGCCATCAAGAAAATCAAGGTTGGGCAGTTCAAGGACGGTCTGGATATGTCTGCTATTCGAGAAGTCAAGTATCTGCGAGAACTGCGTCATCACAACGTAATAGAGGTACTGACCCCTTCGCTATTTTTTTTTTGGAAAACCTGTTCTGCTGACGTTAGAACGTTCAGCTTCTCGACGTATTTTCTTCCAAGACAAATCTTAACCTTGTTCTCGAATTCCTTGACTCCGATTTAGAGATGATAATCAAGGATCGTTCTCTCGTATTTCTACCGGCGGATATCAAGAGTTGGTTAGCTATGACATTCCGTGGGCTCGAGTTCTGCCATCGGAATTTCATTCTTCATAGAGTGAATAAAGTCCGAGGCTACAATTGTTGTATCTCTCTTACGCACGGACAACGCAGGATCTCAAACCCAACAATCTACTCATTGCATCCGACGGTCAACTAAAGATCGCTGATTTTGGCTTGGCTCGAGATTTTGCAGACCCTGGCCATAAAATGACATGTCAAGTCATCACACGGTGCGCGCCATCAAAGATTGATCTGTCGCTACTTAGCCTGTCGATAGCTGGTATAGGCCTCCGGAGCTCCTCTTTGGCAGTCGGTATTATGGTTCTGCAGTGGATATTTGGTCCGTCGGGACCATCTTTGCCGAATTAATGCTTCGAGTACCATATCTTCCGGGTGAGAGTGATATGGACCAACTGAAAACGATCTTTCGTGCTCTTGGAACTCCAACAGAGGAAGAGTGGCCTGTAATAACATTTTCCCATCTCCGCGTACAACTTCTGATAATTTGTCACAAAGGGACACATGAAACTTCCCGATTACATTTCAGTGGGCCAATTTCCTAAACCACCTCTCCGTGATCTCTTCACGGCGGCTAGCGCTGACGCCCTCAACCTTCTCAATAAATGCCTTGTTTACGAACCTCGGAAACGCGTATCTGCTAAAGAGGTACTTTATATCTTTGTTCTTCGTGGGTCAGTATTCACATCTTGAAGGCTCTTTTCCACCCATATTTCACTGCCTTGCCATATCCAACACATCCCTCCAAACTACCAAAATGCTCCGCTCAGCTAGCCGCTCGAGAACTCGAAGAAGTAGATGGAAACGTTGAAATGAATTCTGCAGGTCCAGGCGTCAGAGCTAACAACAGACTCAAGCGGAAACTTGCATCCCCGGGTGTGGAGGCTAAGGTTCGCTCCATTGCCCGCCGACTAGATTTTACCAAGCAAACGCAGTCACCACAATCTTAACTTCTGTTATCACTCAGAGTGTACTTCATCAATCATTCTTGATTTAACCATCAAGACTTCATATGCCCAGTATCCACAAAACCATGGACGTGATGTAAAATTACATGTATTTACCAGTTGAGGGCGATGTCCTTCAGATAGATTGATGTCATCCGCATGTAGAGACGAGGGCTGCAATATGTCCATGTTCAGCCACGTGGGTTATCGCAGGTATTGCATTTATCAGTTGCGGAGGGTGGGTTGGAGAGCCCGCAGAGGGAACAAGTCCAACTATCCCCAGCAGTCGGTGGCTTGATGCCAGCGGCAGCCCAGTTAAATTGCACAACAGGCGCCGAAGGTTTGGGCGCGACTGGAGTGGATGTGACAAGGGTAGTTGTGGTAGAACCAGGTCTTTTAGTCTCACAATGTTCGCATTGTTCAGTTGCTGACATCGGGTTGGTCAACATACAAAGCGAACACGTCCAATTTGTGCCATTCGAAGGAGAAGGTGGTTTTGCCCCGGCGCCTGTCCAATTAAATGGAACGATGGGAGTAGAGGTTGGAGGTGTGTCCGAGCTTGCCTTCGCAGATGTAGATGATGACATTGTAGAAAACGGTGCCCCTTTACCGAAGTCGAAGCTAGGGAGCGAGGAGCCTGGAATTGATTTGGCTTCCGTGGCCGCATTGACATGAGCGCTGTCGATAGTTGGGACTCGAGCCTTGACAGAAAACATGAAGGAAGGCAATGAAGTAGTCGGGACAATGAGAGCAGCCCGCTGGCCGGGCTTTAATGCGACAGTGGGAATGTCGCTACGGGGGGTTGCAGGGACTTCAGGAGTCGCGCTTGCGGAGAGTAACGACGAGGACGATGGAGCGACGGAGGGCTTGGACACCCCCGCAGAAGGGAAATACAAGGGGACAGGCTGAAGAGTCGGTAGTGGCGTTGCTCCAGCAGGAGTAGAGGCCGATGTGGAAGAAGGGAAGAACGATGCAGAACAAGATGTGGAAGCTGGGATGGAAAACGGAGAGGTGGAGGCAATAGCTGGAACAACTGTCGGTGTTGTTACTTCAGGAGCTGGAGAATTTGTTGTTTCTGGCTGATAGCTGTACCTCAGTTTACTAGGCTCTTTGGGAGTTGATGTTGACTTTGATCCAGGAAACGCCGACCGTCCAGGACGAGTGATCGAAGTAGAACTCGAGGCAGGAGGTGAGGTAATCGACTGAGGTTTCTCTGGCACAATACTAGCATCGACAACCTCGACTTCTTCAACGACGATGTCAGGCGAATCCGACTTTGACCTATTGATAGCTGTCGAAGCGCCACATTTAGTCAATTGAGACTTGGTTCGTTTCACAGAACGCGTGATGTCCTCAACCTCCTCGTCAATTTCTTCTTCAACATAAGGAGTGTAGCGCTTGCGATTCGAAGATGACCCTGCTGGCGACGGTTGTTCGGGAAGAGAACTTTCTCCGAAAGAATCTGGTACCTTCTCAAAATGAGCGGGGGGTCGAGATCTCTTGCTTCCCTATCCAGCCATAAGCTTTGATAAACCCTCGCTGTCTAATATTGTAGGAGACATACCTTGGGCAAAGTTGCTTCAATAATGGCCTGGGGAGAGAATACGATCTCTTGGTCACCGGCTTTTGAATCCTTCTCTATACTTCTTTCGTCCTTGTTGACAGGTATCGTGGGTTTGCCAGTGGCCCTGGCCCTCCTGCCGACTCTTCCTTTCGTTGCAGAAACGACCTTACCAAGGGGACTTGCAGTTTGGTATGGATTGCTAAGGTCTGGTCGTTTTGGAGGCGTAACTTCTTTAATTAATTCTGTCATGTAATTTGCGGCCTTAGTCTGCTTAGGTGAAGGCGTGGTGAAATCACTTTTAGAAGGTGATGAAGCACCGCTCCAAGCCTGCCTCAACGGGGAGGGGACAACAGGTGCAGATGGCTTCTGTACGATAGGAGGGACCCGTAACCGAGAGGTAGACTGCGAAGCCACGGTAGATGTGATATTATTGGTAATTCGAGATGTGACCGGCGAACCAGTGGATACTGGGAAAGGTAGGGCCTGTTTGATCCTTGTAGGAGAAGGATCTGGACCTGTAGCACGCATTGGAGGGTTTGATGCGGTGTTATTGAGAAGGGTAGAGCTGGAGTCACCGGAGGTAGAAGACAGGTTGATATCTTCGGCGACTTTTCTCCGTTTGGTGTCTGTTCTTGGTATTTCCGCAGTATCTTTCAGTACGAAACGATCTGAGGTGGAACGAGAAGGACCAAATGCAGGAGATGAATAGCGATTTCTGGAACGAGGAGTTTTCGCGCTTCCTCCGCCCTGCCATCGATATACTCCATTCGGGTTTCTGTTCAGCGTTTTGCGCGGAGACGGAGTAGGTGCCGGGGCGAAGGAGGAAACGCTGAAAGTAAGTCCAAGGCCGTGATTGTTGTTCTGGAAGGGGGAATTTCCGCGAGCAGGGGTCAAAGGGGTAGCAGAAAATCGGAAGGGTTGTGTAACTTCCTCTGGAGATAGATACATATGTATTTCATAACAACAACCAGTAAGAAAAGCTCACCAGACGGTAGGCCTCCCTGGAGCATCACACAAAGTTTTTCAACATCTTTTCTGTCCAAAGACTCTCGAATATGTGCCGACACTGTCTCGAGGTCTCTTTCGGGTGAAGTTGGGTCGAACAAGGTTGATTTCGCTGGAGAGGGTGGGAAGCGCGGTGGTGAAGATAGCATTGGCCCTGATAATCGTTCCTTTTCATTGGATTCGCGTTCCAACTGATAATTATGAGCCACAGTGCATATCAAATTGGTGTGTATCTACCCACCTGGTATCCTCGGGTCCTAAGAGAGACAGCCGAAGAGCTCGAAGCAGTCGGAATATCTTCTTGAATAGCACAGTCATCCTCAGCACTGGTTTCTGCGGAAGACCATGGAACTAAAGACTTTAAAAAACCAGTAATACTCCATGACTACATATTGGCATTAGACAATGAGTAATCACCACATAGTATGAGACCTACTGATTTTTTCGCGAGAGGTCTTGAGTAAGGTGACTGGGGTTGACGCGATGACCTACGAGAAGTTCGTATTGCACTCATAATCGTGGAACAGGGTAAAATCGAGACGATAAAAGGTTGGCGCCAAGTTGGAGCCAGGCAACAACAGTGCCCAATTAAGGGCAGACTTTGTATTTTATCACGTGATACGATTGTGCACAGTCCGCCATTGTCCGCAACTAGCTCAACTTGAGCACAATGCCAGCCAAAGTCATAGAAACGCCGTATCCTCTCATTGACTCCGACCCTCATGCTTCTCGTGTAATCAGATACTTCCGCCCCTCCGATTATGCCGTCTGGGCTGCAGCCACTGGCGCATTTCCGGCTGCCCTTTATGCCTGGCGTTCGTACTGTCTTTTAACTATTCCTGCACAAGCGCTAAGTATTCCTATAGAACTGGCAGACCCAGTTAAATCTTCACTGAGGACATCCCTCCGCTTGGGCGGCTTTTTCGGTTTCGTCGGCGGTTTCCTGCTCTCATATCAACGCTCAAGCGGTGCGCGAAATTTGTTCGCATTGTAATGCTTTAGCCACACTCATGATCAACCCATAGCTCGCTTCTGGGGCTGGTCGGAGAACACTCGGGAAGAGGAGATGGACCGCATCGAGCTTACCCAGCGTGTATCAGAAGGCAAATCGCTGTACGGTGATTCACCCCAACCTCACTGGGTTCAAGCCGCCGCCGCCAGAAACTCCCAGTTTTCACAACTCAAATTCTGTACTTCTAATTTCACTCTCTACTTCGTAAACCTAGCCTGACTTTGTTGTCTCAATAGCTGCCTTCCCTATGTGCGTCCATACAATTGATACATACCCTTGACGTTACTGACTTTGCATTTTTCAGGATTAACTTGGTCAATCATCCTCACCACGGGACTGATCCAGCCAAGTACGGCGTTAACTCGACAGAGGAGTCTAACTGATTGCATCTGTTCTACCAAATTACATTTCATCTCCATTGGAAACATTGTGGAACACTTTCCCCGTGTTTCTACGATGAGATGCTTCCAATGCCCAAGAACTATGTGAACCATCCGTACACGGGGATTCTTGTACTCCTCGTTCAGCCTTGCGGCTCGGGTCGTTCAAAGAAAACACAAGTCTTGTATGTAGAGCTTGCTAAGATTGATCGTGTCGATACTTCCTCAGTGCCGGATCCCTCAATATGTTCTCCATCACGTCATCTTTAAGATGAAGTGAAATCGTCACACCACTTTCATACCAACTTTTATCTTCAGAGCCTCTTGCATTTGCTTCCATAACTTGAATGCAACCATCAGTGCTTGGCATGACAGCTTCGACAACAGTTGGAGGTCCCGTGCCAAAGTCCATATCTCGCATACGCAGCTGCTCGCCAAGCCAGGATGTGATGATTGTGTTGCGTGAGCCAAAGAATGCGCTCCATGTGCGTAAAGGGCTAATTTCGAAGGCCAGCTCATGGAGGAGTGCTGGTAGGGTAGTTGCATCAAACGTACTGAGGGTAAAACGGATAGAAGCGGCCATTGGCCCTATGTTATGATCAACTGCATCCTGAGCGGTTGACGTTACTTGTATCGAGATTATGGGAGAGCCAAGAAAAGATGTGGGTAAAGGTGGATTGAGACGATTTCTGAACCCAAGTGACACGTCCAGGTGATATTCACCATCGAGCTTGCGAGCACGTATGATAAGGATCCAAATATGTGCTAGGAGCGCATCGAGATGGCTGACACGGGAAAATGAATTCGCCTCTTCCCACATCGCGTGCAATTCCCCAGGGCTGAATTCAATCGAATAGTATGACACGGGTGCCGCATGATCCCAGTTCTTCCAGTCAATCGCTTGTCCTAAGTGATTCACTACTGATTCAACCTCTGGCGGAACAGTCGTTAACGACTCGAAAAATGGGGGGCAATCGAGTTTAGAATTCCAGCAATCGTAGCGGTGCAGAGGCAATTCTCGTGCCGCTTCGAGTATAGAAGACGAAGGACCGGGGGCATCGATGTCTCCAGCTGCAGCGCGATCTATCAAAGATGGATCGAAAACCGGAGAAAGCATGGGCAAAGGTTCACGCCTTCGAATAGCTCGCGATACAGCCGCCCAATCACTGGTGAACTGGAACATTGACTGTGCATCTGCTATCGGATGGGCGAACTTCAAACCAATAGCTATGCTGTCGTCTGCTAACGTAGTGATCTGGATAATCAAGGAAGGCAAGCCGGCGTAAGTTGCAGCATCATGGAATACCAAAGGAGGTAAAGAATCTATTAATTCGGCGAATGGAAGATTGCTAGCGTTTGTGCATCCATCCACTGGGTTACCGACAAAGGATATTATCGAGCGGGACGATGTAGCGATAATAAACTCAACCCCGGGATCGTCCGGACTACCATATGCAAGCATCAGACGTTGGAAACGTTGAGTGTGGTTACCATTGGGGCTATATGGTGTCCATTGCAGCTGGCCTGACCATTGAGGGTATGCGTCAAGAGTCATCTTCAAGCTGACGGACAAATCTTCGACAGAGGGAGCATCTTTGAAGATCCATACACCCGCCGACGGGGAGTACCGTAAGACTGCGGCGTCGAGGATTGACAATGGTGTATGGGTCGGCTTCTGAGGAGAACTTGGGAAGAGGCGAGTGCGAGAAACGACAGGCATGTGATGAAGAATACGCTTGAGAAGCCTGTGAACTCGGGAGATTGACGGAAAGAACAGGCGATATGAAGGCGTTCAAGTTGACCCACTACTTGTGATTCTGCCGAAAGTCCAAGATCTTGTATGGATGTCGACAGGTAACTGAAAATCAATGAAAGTAACGATATATGGTAGCACTGATCTATCGCGCTCTAGAGAGGCAAGAGTCGTTGTGAGGCCCCGAGAAGCTCCCGTTATCGATCAAATAATCCCCAAATTAACGGATTTGAGGGGACGAAGCAAGTCCTGTTGGACTGAGCGGATTTGAGACTTCTCAAAGGCGATCTAGCTCGGCATAATATTGCGGATTTGTTTCCCGGTCGAGCGAAAATCTATAACTGAATGATGAGCAGTTCCGGCATGACTGTAAAGTGTGATTCCTTCATGAGGATGAGATAATGGGTCTTCAAATCCCGACAACGTACAATACATACAAACGAGGTGACGAAGTGCTGGTGATCATCTGATGAGTAAACAGTCCCTTTTTTGGATACATTTGATAGACAGCCAGGCTTTTGATAGCAACTCCGCTGGTTTAGCATTTCCTTCTCGGGTCTGTCACAGTAGATGTCTTCACTTTAGTGAAGGTGAACGCAAGGTTGTACATATGGACCAAATCGAAGTCAGAGTCCAATTTTGTCTATCTTGAGCGACTCTCGTTATCTTGCGGTTAATGAAAAGTAATAATACTAGTAAGTTTTGCTTTTGAAGATGCTCCTTATTTATATAGCTGTCGCGTGAGTGGCCGCTCAGACCTCATGTATCATCAACTTCTGACATGTACTCCAATGACCCTTGCCACCGGCTTCACAGTAGGTTGTCAGAATAATTTCAAGAAATCTAATCGGAATGGCGTAGAAGGAAGCCTAGGGTAATCTCTCGGGTTTTCGTGTCAAAGTTGTTGAATGATCCGTACCTTATACTGATCATATGAGAGGATATGTATTGTTCTTCACTCCATCGAAGCCATGAGAATGCCGAGATTATGGCGAGGAAAGGTACAAAACGCGAAAGATTGCGAAGCAAACATAGCAGATACGCAGCATGCTCTCAGTTATCCTTCTTGTATTGAGCGCTACAAGCACAATTGCCCTCCAAAGCCGGGCAACTGGCGGTTATGTACAGAGTGCTTCTGGTCAGGCTTCATTTACCTTCTACAGTGGATGCAGTGCGCCGGGTAAAAATGGCTCATGGTTGTGTTGGAAGTCGAGCTAACCAAATTTTCCAGCTTGCGGGAAGACAGCTTCAGGATACACCGCAGCCATCAATCAGCTTGCTTTTGGTGCGCCACCAGGGGCGGGCGCTGGTGATGCATGCGGTCGTTGCTTTGCTATCACAGGCACAGCAGATCCGATCTCTCCCTCCTACACCGGGCCCTTCAATTCTATTGTGGTTAAGGTGACAGATGAATGGTACATCCTCATTAAAAACCGTAACATGAAAACGCTGACTGATGACAATGCAGTCCAGTTAACGGAAACCAAGCAAGTCTTGCACACTCTGTTGACAGCAATATAATTAACTTTAACTAGGAATGGTGTGGACAAACTCAAAGCAACCGCAACAATCAGCACGAAATGCCATTCCAGTAAGTCACATACTAAGTCGTCAGAGGTTGGGATAATGATGGCTACTGCTTAGCTTCGATATTTGTCAAGACACTGGTGGCGCAGGAGCATTTTTCCCGTCAGGTCATGGAGCGCTAACAGGTACCTTCACGGAAGTATCATGCAGCCAATGGTCAGGTAGCGACGGTGGCGCCCTTTGGGATGGAGCGTGCCTCAGCGGGGAAACTGCTGGGAATTGGCCAGCAACTGGATGTGGTAATCAAGGTATGGCTAATTAATTATGATCATAAGATTACTGAAGGTTATTGTAGGAACCGCGCCTTGATATTTGTCTTGTGATGTTGTGTACCCCGTAGGTCCGAGAATCGACTTCAGTCTCTCGTTTGCGGAGTCGCTCGAGGACCACACGGTTGATTTTTGGCCATGAGTAGATACTTTATACCCCAATGAGTAGTTGAATGTTTATATTTAAGAACAGGCTTACCGAGGTTCCGTGGGATATAGCGGTGCATTTAAGAGGGAATGCCAGTTATTTTTGATTCCCAAATCATATATTTTCTCAATTTTAAGAATCTCGTGAACACGTCTTGATCCTGCATGCGGATCACAAATAAATGTGATAGATGAGTTCGAAGGAGCTTGACCCTGAGGAACAACGCGCCGGCTCAGAGTCTCAATGGATGTAGTTCCAAGGAGAATAGCTCTTGTCGTCATTATTGCCAGACTCTAATGGATGCAGGGTCAAGATACACTACCATCGGTATCTTGAAACAAACTTACCAGAGCAAATATCGAGATTGTAGTGACACAGAAAACTAGGACAAACAATCGTAGATGAGGTGTTTCTATGTATTCGCCGGGTAGATTGTAGTTACGACCACGGGACTTCACAATCCTAAAGCCTAGGGCAATACCCCAGAACCACCGACCAAGAGGTCCTCCGAAAAAGATCCACGAACCGTACCAATCCCACCAGTTCCGAATTGCCCAGGGGTCGCTTCGAGAGACGTCAAGCGCCAAGTAAATATGGAATAACAGTGTTTTAGCAAGAGGCGCCACGGCAAAGGTAACAGTAATAGGAGCAAGATATAAGAGGCATAGGAAAAGCTTCATCCTCGCCAGAGTCACGCAGTTACCAAGCTAGTGGAAGCGTCAATTTCAAAGATAATCATATAGACGCGACGAACGCACCCAAGGGCAATGATGATCAAAACCGACGCGACAGACTCCGCAAGTAGAGCAGTGGTGAGTTCGAGGTGGTTTCCAGGTGCCTTTACATTCTCCTTTCGTACACACCTCTAGATCTCCTTGCCAATTGATGCACTCATATGGTTCTCTCAACGTAGATGTATCCGGTGCAAGGAAGTGAGGTACGTTGTGTGTATGCCGACCTTGACAAAGTAGGAAGTATATCACGGCAACCGAATGTATCATGACAGTGGAAATGACTAGATATGCACCTTTGTGGAAGAGAACTATGTTAATACAGTGCGCGGCGATGGGCTAACTTTAGGCATAGCATGATCAAATCTCACCTCCCCATAACCATTTCTCGCGTCGGAGCATAAGCCAGCCAACTTACGTAAATGCAAGCGTGTCAATCAGAGTTCTTCGCAGGTAATGTTTAAATACGCACTGCTGACATTGAAGGTCGCGGCGTACCAGCCGTAACTGACAGAGAGAGCTAGGTCACATCCGAGCCAGTACACAGATAGCCACACGTACCCAATCATCCACCACACGAAGATCTGAATGCACAACTCGGCATACTGGGCTTTGCGGCTCATGAACGTCGAACGCTGGTACTACGTCGGAGGTATTCCGATGCAGGAGTTCCCATCTGAGATCCGTAGGGTTGATCCTCTCGGCTCGGACTACGTGGACACTCCTGTCAATGGCCGCAACCACCCTATTTGGTTTTCTCTCCTTAGCCAGCATGTTGGCATTCTCAGTTTCTAAATGGCAGGCCGCCCTGAACTCAATTACAGCCTCACGAAACACCAATCGACCTCGAGGCATTCCTCTTGGTCGCACTGCTAGCCTCATCGTGCCCAGACTGTACCTTTCTGACGCTGCGACGGCTAAGGATAAGAGCGAACTTGCCCGACTTGGAATAACCCATGTTGTCTCCGTCTTAGAATACAACCCAGTCATTCCGGATATTATACCCCGAGAGCATAAACTCCATATTTTACTGGCGGATAGCCCAGCGTCGGACATTCTGTCCTACCTTCCGACGACGACCAGCTTTATAACATCAGCTCTCGCGGAAAGTAACGAAAACAGAGTGCTTGTAGGTGTCGTATCATCTCCTTATGTTATTTCAATCTCATATCATATAGGTTCACTGTTTTCAGGGCATCAGTCGCAGCGCGACCGTGGTAATTGCCTACCTCATCGCCTCATCCGGTATGCGTGCGTCAGAGGCTCTTGAACATACACAGACAAAGCGTGCCATGGTATATCCCAATTTTGGCTTCCGTCAACAGTTGGAAACGTATGCTGAGGGGCTTGTGGGTGGAGGAACAAAGGAAAGTCCAAAAATTGCGCCGAGCCAATATGCCAATTCGAATCCCTTTCTCAATCCCAAAAAAAGTTGATAACCACCGCCGCAGAACAACGAGCGAGCTCAAACGTACAGTCGTGTACCAAACTAGAATAGTTATCAAGTGTGAATCCTGCTTCTTGAAACTTAGGTATAGATGAAACGACTTTGAAAGGACGTACAAGGAGTGGGACGACTTCTTGATCACAAATCAGGATTCAAATCCAAATCCAAGTCAAAGAATGAAGGTTGTGGACCACGTAAATCTTGCCGATATATGTTTCCGCCATGGTGTTGATCTAGATCGTTGACCTTGGGAGAAACAGTCGGTGCTAAAACATACGATCTCAATAGAAACAAGTAAGAAAAGCTACACATCTTACGCCTGCCCACTGAATGCGTTTCTCCAAGGAGCCCCAGCGGGGCCTCCGCATTAAGACGACCGCGGCGCATTTTCTCTTCGTTCGGAAATGGAGGAAAGAATAATCGGGGCTGCCCTGGAAGGGTAAGGTCTGGCATGTTTGGTGGTGCGGATGTGAACGCGCTGATACTCTGGGCATACGCCAGTAGTTCGGGATATGGTATGGCCGCTGAAAGCCAGTCAAACATTCGACTAAAATAGACGTCCATCAAGTACACACCTTTCTTTGCAAGTTCTATGGCTTTAATCCTCTCCTCACCCTCTTCAATCATTTCCTCAAGCTCCCTTTTGCCTCCCTCCAACGCGGATGCGATTTCACGCCACCGCGCTTCAAGTTCCAAGATATCCTGCTCCAACGCGTCTATTTTACGCTGTTTTATCTGATGTTTATGTGCTAAATTGACTGCAGATGACAATGCCTTGTCGCACTCCAAAAACGCAGCAAGAGTGGGAGGAGGGGGCGGTTTAGTTTGGGTTGGTGACAAAGACAAGAACAAAGTGTGTGCAAGAGCCTGTAGTTCATTCAACGGTACAAGTAGAATATTTGACATAGATTCCGTGTTATCGCCGCCATGGGACGATGTGGGCCGAGATGGTCCAGGAACGGCATGAGTGGTGTTGGGAAGAGACATGGTGGGTAAAAAAATAATATATGTAAAGGTGAATTGAACATTTGAATACCGTTACATCACATGTACAAATCTGATTCCTAACTGTATTGGTTTGCCTCGATTGCTCGGTATTATGTCACGAGAGAGCTACCCATCTCAAAATTGGCATGCACTCGCAACCGAAGAGCTTTATGAGCTGACGGAGGATGGCCGCTTAGCGGGCACCACGAAACTCCCTCGACACTATAAAGACGGCAGCTCCATTGATTGGCTTTACGAAGAGGCCGCTGAACGTGGACGAATCCATGCGCTGAAAGCACAAGCTGGTGTACGTGGGCTTCTTCTACCTCTGCTAGAATCGTCGCGTCTGTGGTTCGTTGTCATACTAGCAGGTATGGGAATTGGAATCACTGGCGCGTGGCTGGATGTACTGGTAAAGTGGTACGTTGCGACGTGTCTTCCGCTATCGTACCTCGGTAATTGTTCTACTGACAGGCTTGGGGATCTACGAGAAGGTCATTGCTCCTACGGCTTTTTCTATAATCAGGTCGCGTGTTGTAGTGGCCTGGACCGTGCGTTGACTTTCCTGGATTGTAGTCATAACAGCTGACACTGCTCTCAGCGGGCGAAAAATGCGTGGATTGGATTACATGGAGTGAATTCTTTCATATCCGGTCTATTTTTGCCCAGTCATTGCTTCAATGTTTTATCTATGTCGTTCTCGCCGTGAGTGCTGGGATGAACCGACAACCGACATAGCCGCCGACATGCTCACAATTGCAGATTGCATTTGCTGGGAGTGCATCTTTTTTGGTGGTGACCTACGCTCCTTAGTGAGCTTGCAATTTGCGCCATATACTGTTTACTGATTTTCTCTTTCGTTTCTTAGTGCATTCCATACTGGAAGTTAGCTCAAAGTCCGACTACATATGAATCTCTGCTGATTTCCTTCGTAAAGTCCCAGAAATAAAAGCGGTATGTTGCATCACTTCATTGCGAGTTTGCGGGTGATTGGAAACTTGTCTAGATTCTTGGTGGTTATGTCTTTGATGCATTTCTTTCGCCGTGGACCCTCCTCATCAAGGCTGTTGGCCTTGCGCTTGCTGTAGCTTCTGGACTATCCTTGGGGAAAGAAGTTGGTTGTGCAAAGAATCATCATTGACTACCGCCTAATCTCTCGACCAGGGACCACTCGTTCACGTTGCATGTTGCATGGCATTCGGACTTTCTCGTTTCTTTAGCCAATTCAGCCAGAATGAAGGTACTATCCTTCATTGTGGCATTGAAGTACCTCTAACCTATGTCTTGACGCGCAGCACAGAAGCGGAAACTCCTAGCCGCAGCCGCGGCCGCGGGTGTTTCTGTTGCGTTCGGCAGCCCTCTCGGAGGTGTTCTCTTTGGTTTAGAAGGCAAAGGATGAAACTTTAGACGTAAACAATACCTGATTGCTTTTATAGAATTAGACACGTTTGCTAGTGAAACGGATGTGATGTGGAGAGCATTCGTAGCATCTGCAATTGCAGCCGTCTCCTTGCAATGGGTCAATCCATTCGGAACAGCAAAGCTCGTTCTTTTCCAGGTCTAATAAGACTTCTATTACAATGTTTCTGACTGACATAATTCTTAGGTTAATAACACCATTGATGTTTGGCGTGCCTTCGAGCTTGTACGCGACTTTTCCTGATTTTTCACTTATTTCTTATCGTCTGAGGTCAGATTCCGTGGCTCGGTCTTGGCATCATCGGTGTATGTCAAAACATTTGTTGCTGGGTCCTCGTAATAACGTCCACATTAGGGCATTCTCGGGGCCTTGATAATCAGACTGAATGTTGAAGTCGCACTCTATCGGCGCAACAGTTATTTGAACGACTGGCCAGTATTAGAGGTTATTTGTGTCAGCGCAGTGACTGCTGCGATAAGTTACCTTGTGCGAATCGATCTATTGGCGTAGGCTACCCTCCTCACAGGATCATATGATATAGGTCGTATTCGCAAGGTAAGTGACAACGACTCTTCCCTGATCCTAACTGAAACTCACATTTCTTGCAGAGTTCCTGCCTCCGAATTAGTCGCCAATCTATTCCAGGAATGCGACTCCACCAAACCAGACTACCATGGTCTTTGCAAGTTAGTCGAGAGTCATGATGATGGCATAATCCATGTTGAATCTCTCGTAGTCCAACAGCAATGTGGGAGAACGTGTTCTTGCTTACTTTAACTTCCGCAATCAAAATTCTCCTTACGGCTTGGACCTTCGGCATGATGGTAGGCAGTCGGCCTCCCTTTTAATAATATTCACCCTGATAAGTATACTCATCTAGATTCCTGCTGGCATATTCTTGCCCACAATCGCGATCGGTGCATGTCTGGGTCGTGCCGTTGGATTACTCACGTATGTCCCTCATCTCAATTTTGATTAGCATCTCTCAGAGCTAGTATTTCAGTCAAGGCCTATATCGTGCAAATCCAACTGCTTGGATTTTTCTGTCCTGCCCTCCTGATCCTTCTGAAAGGTGTATATCTCCAGGATTCTATGCAGTCCTTGGTGCTTCTGCTATGTTGGGTGGTGTCACCCGAATGACAAGTAGGCTTTTATTATGTAATGCCTGACGCAAATTTGACTGTGCTTTAGTATCGTTGGTGGTCATCGTTTTTGAGGTATCGATCTGTTATATCGATACCTGATAGTATGCCTTATATCCCGTCCTAGCTGACAGGCGCTCTGTCGCACGTCCTCCCTATCATGATCTGTGTCATGACATCAAAGTGGGTGGGTGATGCAATAAGTCAGGACGGTATTTATCCTGTTTGGATTGCTTTGCGTCAATATCCCTGGCTGTCTCCGTTTACTTATCATGACAAGGGTGAAACTGGAGTTGATATCATGAAATCTTTTAATGAATTGGTGGTAATCAACGACGAAGAGTTGTCTCCTCGAGCTCTTGGTATGTCTACGATAAGAACTTGTTATCAACGCTCGTAGTGATGCCTTGATGCCAGCTATTCTTCTAGAGAAATACGACTTTAACGGGTTTCCTGTGGTTCGTGGCACTCATCTGGTCGGGTTTGCCACTCGCGAGAAGATCAAGACAGTTTTGGGTAAGCTGAAAAACAGACTTTGGAGAGATATGTTTTCATGAGAATGCAGGCATATTATCGTCAGACGATCTTTCGGACAATGCGAGAAAGTGCTCTTTCTGTCGGCGAGAGTTTGTTCTTCCTGAATCTGACAGGATCGATTTCTCTGCAAGCATTGAGGAGGCTATACTCCAGCTTCGCAAAGATGTTCCTCAGGAGCTCGTCATAAACATGTTCCAAAAACTAGTACGTCAACCGAACCACCCGTGATGCCTACGTGCTTATACAGTACAGAATCTACGCCAAATATTATTCACGCAATCCGGTAATCTGATGGGGATGGCAACGAAGGCAGATATCGTATCCCTGTTGACCAGCCACTTTCAGCACACTGGTGCGTTAGCGCAACAACTTCAAGGCCCATCATAGCACACATAGTATTTGGACGCATACTTATATACTTCCAATTGTACGTTACTTACCTCTGGCATGATTGCTTGTCGAATGAGATCAGCTCAAGCTTCGCGAGAACTATACACTTCGCAGATCCGCGTTAAACTGACCGGGGGCGTGCCAACCTAGAATAAGACAAGAGAAATGAATGAATTTGAGATATGTAATGAGAGCAAATATGGTTAGATACATGCAAAAAACGAGAAAACAACATAGCCCCTCACGCGACGGCGAACAGCGATCGGACGAGAAATGTTTGTCAATGTCTAGAAAAGATTACGCCATCACCTATCGATACCCAGGAAGACGGTCATCCGCGCGCGGATGAAGCTTGCGTTGCAAAGGCGTTAGGCAACATTGAAGGCTTTCTAGTCGTAGGCGGAGGAGCCATGTTTGATGGCCAATATTATTAGTACATAGTGGGTCGAAGCCGATCGGCAAATGATTTTCCAATCATACCAGGTGGAAAGCTCCTATTACACCCTTCCCTAAGGCTATGCCTCTATGCCTTTCCTCTGCTGCGTCCTGTCTTCGGGGCTGCGATATACAACCATCTGAGGGCATCTGTCGCTCATTCGAAAAAAAGCAAACCGACGTCTTTCGCCAATAAGCTTAATTGACATACATATGACGCTCAACAGTGACACTTGTCATTGTTGAGCGCTTGGAATCGTTGTGTTTTTTGAGTGTAGTTCACTATCCATTTGTCCTACTGGTCTATTGGCTGTCATTATGATGACTACTTTTTGTCGCACTGCAGACAAATGACATATGTACGTTGAACCTCAAATACTTCAAAAGTTTCTACCAAGGTATCAAGTGACAATCCAATTAACGAAGACTTGTAACCGAGGCTACATTCAAAGCATCAATCATTCTGAGACGCTTCAATCCCGCTTTTTCCCTTCTAGGACCCGATTGTACCTCACTAACGTTGAATGTATAGAATCGGCTAGCTGGCAGTTTCCGTACAGTACAAAGATTTGTCGAGAGCACGCTTAATCCTGACGTTATATTGGGTGGTCGTCCGTGGGAGCAGCTGAAGTTGACACAGAAGAACCAAGCTTTGCTGTCGCCTTGATTGAATGTTGTCTGGTTGTCTGGTTGTCTTGTTTTTATAAGTTCATTGTCTAACGCTAACATGCGGAGCCGAGCATTCCACTCAGGGCAAGAGGTAAGATTTGACATTTCCGGTCATATTTTCGAGCAATTTTCGTCGATTTCTATTGTCTACGCAGATTTCTAGAAAACAATGGGAAAAGTCCATTTCCATACGAAATGGGTTTAATGGGGGGCTCAATCACAATTTTGGATTTTGGGATCAAACGGATCAGATGGAATAGTCCGTCCTTCCGTTAGGGTCGCGTGACGCCACTCTGGATCAATACCCCACATTCAGGTGGCAAAACAAAGGGTTTGTTACCTGTGACAAGGCGCCCCTGGGCCTTAGGTTCCTTTGGGTATGTGTTCTTTGAAATTAGCTTCTCTTAAATACTTTTCCAGCATTCGGAATGCTTTAAAAGTATGCTGCGATTATGAGACAGTCCTACATGGCCCAATATTCAACTCCTCTGAGCTTTCTGAAATACGTGTCGAGGATGCCGAGAAGGATGTAACGGAAGAGCGTCCTCCCGGAGTTGAAAAGAAGTTGATGTACTCCTGTTGCTTACCTTATATTGCGAGTCCTTCACTGAACGACGCGATAGTCGATCGGTTGATCTTCACATCCTTCCGCTGTTCGGATTACTTTATGCCGTATCTGTACTTGACAGAGTCAACCTTGGTGTGGCCCGCGTTGCTGGAATGGGGAAAGATCTGGTACATCTAGTTCCAGCTTTGAGACCGTGTCTTGAATTAATCAATCTACAGGAACTCAACATTGGTGATCGTTACAGCATTGTGTCGTGCATTTACTTCGTTCCCTATGTTTTCTTGTGAGCTCTTGTAGTTTTTATGGTTGCGCTCTCAACTGATGACTTGTATTCAGCCAAATACCGAGTAACGTAATTGTGCAGAAGATGGGTCCCCGTGTATGGCTAAGCATATGCGTGACTGGATGGGGTGCGGCACAACTGGGTATGGGTTTTGTCCCGCAGTGGGGCTACCTTGTCCTCTGCCGCACCTTCCTCGGTTTCTTTGAGGTAAATCGCTCGAGTCACCTCGAGAAGGGCAGAAATATTGACCATTGATTGTAGGCTGGTCTGCTTCCTGCTCAAGTGTTCGTTGTATCGACGTGGTATGTTTTTCGTTTTCTTCATTACACATAGTTCGCACCCATCCAAATGGTCTAGGTACAAGCGACATGAGGTCCAAAAGCGAGTGGCAGGTTTCTATCTCTTCTCGATCCTCATTGGGGGATTCGGTCCAATCATTGGTAAGCGAGACCTCAATCGTGATTGTCAAATCTGAACGAATTCAGGGTATGCACTGACCCTGATTGCCCCCCGCGGTGGCCTCAACGGCTGGCAATGGATCTTCGTGCGTGTGTTCGTTTTGCCGTGTTAGCATGTGCTGACACTCCCTCAGGTCATTGAAGGCGCCATCACAATTGTTGTTGGTTTGATCGCCTACATATTTTTCCCAGACTTCCCGAATAAGAACCGCTTTTTGTCTGCGGAGTACACGAAGGTTTGTCCTTGCTGAAACTCCTTCGCTTCATTTTGACAGTCCATACAAAGATTGTGCTCGATCGTGTTGAGAGAGATCGAGGTGATTCTATGCCCGACGAGATGACCTGGGCAAAACTTCTCCTTCATCTCAGCGACTGGAAGGTCTGGACAATGGGTGCGATTCTGACCTCTGCCACATTCATCGGGTCCTAATGTTAATGTGGATTACTTTAGGCCTTATGTTGATGTGCGCAACGGTACCTACCTACGTCGCCGGTGAGTATCTCATTGATCGGCATCTTGGTTGTCGGCACTGAAAGCATTAAAGGGTATTTTATTCCTATCATTCTGTCTTCTATGGGCTACGATGCGCGGGACTCTATGTTACTATCTGCTCCGCCCGGTGTTCTCGCTGTAGGTCAAGTTTACATCTGATTTATGGGTAGTGCTAACCTCCCAAAATCCATAGGCGTTCTTCACCTTTGTATTTGCCTACATTTCCGACAGATTACGCCAAAGAGCTTTTCTCATCGCCTTCCAAACCATTCTCGTAATCATCGGACTCGCCATAGCAACTTACACGGTGAACAATGGATCCCGCTATTTTGGTATGCCTTATCTACCCCGGTATACTCAGTACAATATCTGATCGTTCGATCAGGACTCTGTTTAAGTACTGTGGGGTCTTGTGCTTCTGTTCCTGGTGTCCTATCATACGTATGTTCGAGCTTCGACTATTGTGACGACTGTTCTTACCCTCAGAAATAGAATTCAAATAATGTGGTGTCCCATACCAAGGTATATTCTCCTTTCTGGGAATGTTTTCATGTTAATCATTGTGAACAGCGATCTATCTCTACCGCAGTCATCGTTGCGTTCGCCGGAGTCGCAGGTATATTTTCCACGACTGTGTAAGTCTCATTATCTAATTTCTGAGCTCACTTACGAAGATGTCCTATCTTAGATTCCGCCAGAAGGATTACCCGAGGTAAGCCATTCCAATAGACTTGTGAACACGCCGTTGACTTGTGCTCGGGTACAGATACCTCAACGGGATATGGGCAACAATGGGCTGCCAGTTCTTCCTGTTCATCTTGCTGGCAGTGACATCCTTTACGTTCATTCGGAAGAACAGGCTGGCTCGGGAAGGCAAAATTGGTCCTTTGGAAGGACAACAAGGATTTTATTACACCACCTAACGTTAAATCAAGTCAACGATGGTCTCATGGTTTAGTCAAGAGGGCTGTGACCTCGTATATAATCACGTCTTCACGCATGTCACGTCCGGATCTATCATATGTTTTCTTTTCAGTCCCAGTCACGAGCACTGTACTATATACTCATTCACTTCGATCCATTCTTCCGAGCGCAATACCATGAAAATCAGCACAACCTATGATCATTGTGACTAGTCAAAGTAGGTCCAAAAGTCAGACGAAAACCTATATTGCCTAAGTGTCACTGATATGGTGAAGGAAGCTCTTGTTCTCTCCAGTACTGGAGTCTTATTGGAATCCTAACTTCAGTAGACTGACAGAACGGTAAGGAAATATCCTCAGTTCAATGTGCAGTTGACTAAATTTACTGTACCTGACAGATTGGTAGGAAAGTATCTATACAGGCTACATCAGTATGTAGGTCTATGAATATGCATATGTTATTGGCTCACTCTCAGTTCAATGTGGTGTTATAATCATGCCAAAGGCATGGATATTTTGTCTTAATCTCAGTTTTATATATATTATTTGTGTGTCCATATAAATTGTTACAATTACAATGCTACTGTTGAAGTACAAAACTATTAAGTGGGCCTTGATTTCAAAACTCAATTTTTAGTTTCAGTTCCAGCTTTGCTGTACTCAGTCAAGGCCTTGATTTCAAAACTCAATACTTAGTTCTAGCATTTCAAAACTCAATGCTTAGTCTCAGCCTCAATTTTGCTGTACTTGATTAGGGCCTTGAATCTCAAAACTCAATGCTTAGTCCCAGTTCTAACTTTGCTATACTCAGTTAGAGCCTTGATTTCAAAACTCAATACTTAGTCCCAGTATTTCAAAACTCAATGCTTAATTCCAGCTCTAATTTTTCTGTACTTAGAGAAAACCTTCATTTCAGAACTCAGTGTTTAGTCCCAGTTTCAACTTTGCTATACTCAGTTAAGGCCTTGATTTCAAAATTCAATACTTAGTTTCAGCATTTCAAAACCCAATACTTAGTTTCAGCCCCAATTTCACTGTTGATAAGACCCATCTGTTGCTGAGTATCATTAACAACATCTCTGCCAATCTTATCTGCACAGCACATGACTTGGGAATATGGCACAAGAATGGCCCAATATTTGATATTTTGTCAATTCTTACAGATTATAAGCAAGTTACAAGTAGTCTGGACCCCAAGGTCTGGAACAAGGTAGTCTCTTGCACAAGACCTTAGTGATCATAAGACTTTTGGAATCATGAGCTTCATCATATGGAGTCTAGCCTTAGGATTTAGAATGACCAGACTAAAAACCCCCTTAGCAATGATTGCTAGTGACAACTCTTGGCAACACAGGTACTTTGCTTCCAAAAAAAACATATTATGGATACATAACTTCTTAGACCCTTTATTTTCCTTGATTATGAATATACCTGAACAGTGTCTATACTTCAAATACTGACATATGGTATGCTCACTTATTTTTCCATTTGAGATACTTGTTTAATTTCCATTTGACACATTTTATATACATTACTGACATCACATACTTATAGCTGATTACTATCTGAACATTGGTATAAAATTTCAGACATCTTGACAGATGCTATTGCTTTTAGTGACTATCTTTCCTTTCTTGCTTACATTACTTATTACAGTATAGATACTTTCTGTATATACCTAGTTCAGTACAAAAAAGAAAGATTATAACCCACCACTGCCTACTGAAGCTTTTGAGTACTCTGCTTTTCATACCTCTCCTAGCTTCAGATTTCATCTCTAGTCTTCTTCATCACTATTAATGGCTTAGCAGTAAGCCTTAGTGAACTCATTCTTGATTTAGCATAGTACCAAGTACAGGTGCCTTATAGTGTTATTAGTATCTTAGTGATGCTAGTGACTATGACTAGTGACTAGTTTTTTTTGTGTTCATCCCCAGTTCCTATCTGTTTGTACTTACATCTCTACTTTCATTCCCTTTATTGCTAGGCCCTTACTAACCTTAGCAGCTTCTCTTAGTGACCCTTTTACTTAGCAGTTCATTACTCCTTTATCTCCTTTTCACTTCCCTTTCATACCTTAGCATTGTTTGCTTACTTTACTAACCTCTCCACCTTCTGTTGCTTAGTCCTCATTTATTCTTAGCAACTCCCCTCCTCCACTCACTTAGCAATTATTTTGTCTTTACCCCCTTATTCTTTTTTATCACTTAGCAACCTAGCAATCTTCTGTTAGCAACTAGCAACTTAGACTAGCATTAGTCTTTCTTCACTTGCACTCACCTCTTTTTCATCACTACTTTACAGCTCTAGTTCTCTGAGACATTTACTAACTTGCCCTTATATATACCCTTTCTACTGCTAGCTACCCTATCTAGTTGCCAGTGTATTGTATAGGTTTCTTTTGGTTTTCTGCATAGTAGCTAGGTGGCATAGAAGTATATCACTGTACTTAGCTAGAGTCTTAATTTCAAAACTCAATGCTTAGTTCCAGATCTAACTTTGCTATACTTAGTTGGGGCCTTGATTTCAAAACTCAACACTTAGTTCTAACATTAAATTGCTATACTTAGTTAAAGCCTTAATTTCAAAACTCAATGCTTAGTCTCAGCTTCAATTTTGCTGTACTCAGGGCCTTCATTTCAATGCTTAGTCTCAGCACCAACTTTGCTATATTTAGTAACTTAGTCTTTATTTGAACTTCACTTTATTTAGTTAAATTTCTATATATAGAGCATAGTGAAATAGTAAAACCACTATGTATATCTGTCATTGCACTCTGATGGATATAAGTTTTAGCAGACCTTTTATAAAAGGTTGCATATTCAATCCCCACAATATACAATTATTTCCACCAAAATCTAACATTCTTCACTACTACCAATTACCTTAGCAGGGAGCATTCATACAATCCTTTCAAAACATTATCTGACCCCCCAACTATGGCTAAATCTATACCATCACCATTACTAATTTTGCAGAAGCCTAAAAAAATCCCCTTCTCTCTTATTTAAAGTTAGTTGAATGTCCTGTCATCAAGTTGCCTTAAATGCCAGATGGAGATTGCTAAGGCAGAAGCCAAGAATTGGTATGAACTGCAGAGTGTAAAGGATCAAAATACATTAGCACTCCAACTGGAGTATAATTTGTGCATATATAGTTTATGTATTAAAAGAGTAATAACCATCTACTAAGTTCTGAGCCTGAATTTCTAGCCAACTACAAAAGCTAATCAATGTCCAGGAACATCCAGTGAATTAATATATGACAGGAGATATGCATACAAGATTATGTAATTAAAATAGTAAAACTTAATATAGAGCAAGGTCTCAGCAGAAAAAAAAGGTTCTATATATATGTTTCAATAACTCAGTCTTTACTATAAGCTAAATTCAATGTCAGTTAACACTAATCAATTAATAGATAAGCCAAATCACACTTTGTTATCCTAAAAACAAATTTTCAAGTATTTTAATAATTTGAAATATTTTAATAGTAACTTATATAATGCAATTGTTAGGGGCTGCCTTATTCCATTCTTTTTACCTTACCTTACCTCATCTCACCTCAAAGCCATAGCCTCACCGCTATTCTATCAAGGCATATGTCTCAAGGCATATATAGTAATGTAGTAATAAGGGCATATAAATCTAATCTGTAAGGTTGGAGTTATATTACATGTCACTTATTTTATTTTGTTTTATCTCATTTCACCTTATTGCTTATTGCCTTCCTATGCAATTTGCTAGTCAGATCAAGGATGCTAACATATCAGCAGTTGTACATGACCCCACTGACTACTATATAGTCAGTCTTATAGTACTAAGAGGATAAAAGGCTGTACTGAATATTGGGAGTCCTTAAACTTGATCTCTTTAAATCTTTTTTTATCAGATAAATAGTTAGTTTTGTAGATATACTGAGCATTGAGTATATCTCTTTGAATTGGAAAACTAGAAAGCACTTTCTACAGTTATTTATTATATATATCTAGCTGAGCAGCAAGGGTTTCACTTTAAACAAGCCAAAGATTATCTGGGTTCTCTCATATATGAAACTGAGAAGTGCCTCCATATATACATTGTATATCTTTCAAAAGGCTAGTGGAGTATGCTGTTTTGCAGACTGGAACATATTTGAATGCAAGTTTCAATCTAAGTTCTTTTTCCTAGACCTGATAAAGATAGCAGTACTATCTCTCCAAGATTGGGACCACTATAGATAAGGGAAGAGGTTATTGAATGAATATATTGACTCTTTCCAAGCTTTAGTGGAGCAGGCTAGGTTTTTAGGTTGTAACTCTGTCTCATATTCTAAGAGAGACTTTACTTATCCTCTATAGACCAGATTAACAGTATGGCAGAGGGACAGTCTGATGACACATAGGTAGAGACCTAGTACAAAGTAGCTTACAAATAATGATAACTTATAGAGCTGAAGCAGGTACTCTATTATAGCTAGCCTAGCCCTGCTTATTTCCAACTCAACTAGGTCTTCAGAACTGGGACACCACTTCAACTCTTAGTATCTTTGAATCCTTGAGGCTATCCTAACCTAGCACTATTTAGTATATTACTGCTGCTTTGACTTTTACTAGTAGATATCTCCATAGAAGTAGATGCTTTCTAGTAATGCTCTTTGACTCCTCTACTCTGTAGACAATGCAGAAAGGCAGATTACCTTGCCTGCTACTACTTACAGAAGATGAAGGTCTACTACCTCTCTTTAGTAGAGCAGGAGGAGCTGTTGGTGCAGCTTCTGATTATATAAGATGTAGCTAGATCCTCATTGCTAAACACTATTATTACAGAGCCATTGAGTTAGAAAGACAAAGAAACAAGCATTCAAGTGCCAGTGTCAAAAGAGGGTTTTTAGGGCAGCAATAGATGAAGTGTATACCTCTATTGCATAGTGTTAACTGTTTTGCTGTCTTATTAGTAAATTTAAATACAGTTTCTGCTATTGCTGATCTTAAAACAGAAGTTGTAAGCACTCCTTCTAATATATAATATTCTTTAGTCAAAGTATTGACTAAGAAGGCTCCTCCTCAACTATGCTAAAAGATTCTGGCCTAAAAACATTGTCTTCTACATTGTTATATTATTGCCTCCACTCTATTGCAAAACTCCTTAAAGTTGAAAGTGGAACTGGAGACAACAGACATCCAACAAATCCTAAGCATGACAGCTTTACTGGACAGTGAGGCTACTAGTCTTTTCCTTAACACAGAGTATATGAAGTGTTACTGTTTCACTATGTAACTCTATTATGCTTGATCCTAGTCTATAACATTAATGGTACCTCTAACAAAGTTAGATCTATCCACTTCATAGTGGATTTAGTCCTCCATTACTAGAGCTACTTGGAATGCACTGTTTTTGTAGTTACTAATCTAAAAAAGTAAGATATGATCTTGAGTTTTATCTGGCTCTAAGAATACAATCTGGAGATTGACTAAGTAGAGGGAGCAGTAAAAATGAGCTGCTGCTCATATTGCTACACTATCTATGTAGAAGAAGTCTAAGAGAAATGTAGAGTAGAGGTCTATGAGTATATAGTAATATATATTTGTTATATCAGTCCCTTTCTCTATACTGACTTTGACTTATTAGACCCTCCTTCACTGGCATTCTCTTATAGAGAGGCCCTCTATAAGGATGTCAAAGAAGTCAGGTGTAATAGCTAAGAGGAAGATAATGAAGTGGAGGAGTCAAACTATGTTTCTGACCTAGAGTCTCTATAATAAGGCTATTGAAGTGGAGGATTAGATCTATGCTACCATTCTCTGCCTCTTTCCAACTAAGGCAAAGATAAGAGCTAGCCAGACTACCTTTTAATAATTGACTAAGGCTTTTGTAGCAAATTCAAAGCTTAAGACCTTGAACAGTATAATTCTTCAATACCTTTAGGACTTCAACAAAGTATTTGCTAAGACATTCTTTGACTTTCTTTCTAAGCATAAGCAATAGGACTATACTATTAAGCTAGTTTCAGAAGCTAAACTATCAAGCTATAAGGTCTACTTACTTGTGTTATAGGAGTAGGACAAGTTAGATGTATTTCTATAAAAGAATCTTGGCTCTGGGCAGATACAACCTTCAAAGTTCTCTATAGCCTCCTTAGTCTTCTTTAATAAAAAGAAGGATGGGTCCCTCTGTCTGATTCAAGACTATCAGGTCTTGAATACAATGACTATAAAGAACTGCTACTCCTTCTTCCTCATTTCTGAACTTATGAATAATTTCTATAGCATATATTATTTTACCAAGTTGGACATCTATTGAGGCTACAACAATATGTGCATTAAGGAGAGAGACAAGTGGAAAACAGTGTTCCAAACAAATTGCAGACTTTTTAAACCTTTAGTAATATTCTTTGGTCTCACTAACAGCTCTGCCACCTTCCAAACTATAATAAATAATATCTTCTGTGATTTGATTGCAGAGAGCATTATTTGTATGTATCTTGATGACATATTTATCTATACTAAGACCTTAGAAGAATATTGTCAGACTATATATATTGTCCTAGAGTATTTTCACTAACATTAGCTATACCTAAAACCTAAAAAGTACAAGTTCAAGCAGACTCAGGTAAAGTACCTAGGCCTGATTGTCTTGCATGGTGTGGCAGAGATGGATCTAGTCAAAGTGGCAGATATAGCTAAATGGCTAGAGGCCAAGGAACAAGAAGGAAGTACAGGCCTTTTTAAGCTTTATTAACTTTTATTAGAGGTTGATTCAGAACTTCTCTCACTATATATGCCTACTATTTGACCTCACCAGCAAAGACATGGTATAGTGGTAGAAATCCTTACAGTAAGCTACCTTTAATGTTCTTGAGTAGGCTGTTACTTTAAAACCAGTTCTCTTATTTCTGGACAACAATGTCCCCTTCTATGTCAAGGCCAACAGCTCTAACTTTGCTATAGAAGTGATTTTGTTCCAATAGTCTAAGGAGAATGGGAAGTAGTACCCTGTGGCTTTTTACTTAAAGAGTCTCAACATAGTAGAAAGAAACTATAAAATTTATAATAAAGAAATACTGGCCATTGTCTAGTTCCTCAAAGAGTGATAGCATTTTCTTGAGTTTGTGTAGCATAAGTTTGAAGTTTGAATAGATCACAAGAATCTAAAGTACTTTTTTTCAGTAAAAAAGCTTAATCAATATCAAGCTTAATGGTCTTTATATCTGACTAACTTCAATTTCTTGCTACATTACAAATCTAGATAGAGAATAGGTAAACTAGATATATTATCTAAGAGAGCAGACTATAGTATAGGAGCAGACAACAACAACAACATAGTACTTTTGAAGCTAGAGCTCTTTGCTATCCATGCTCTTGAAGTAATTGTAGTCTAGGAGGAGAAGGTAGACATTTTCTGGGATATAAAGCAGAATAACTGCCAGAGTGCCCAGGAAAATATAGTAGTACAGGCTACATAAGTTCTATAGAGATAGTAGGCCAGTGAGATAAAGTTGGTACATATTGAAAAATGGAGTTTGTAGAATAGACTGCTGACCTTTTGGAGGTAGATCTATATGCCCAGCATTTTAGAGCTTTGATAAAATATTGTAGAATAACACTATGACTTATATCTAATAGGACACTTGAGTAGATAGAAGATGCTAGAATTGGTGTTAAAGAACTATTGGTAGCCTTCAATGTCCAGATATATCGGCACCTATAGGAGTATATGCAACTTTTGTCTATAGACTAAATCTCATTGTTAAGCATCCATGAGACAGCTCCACTCTCTATCAATTTCTACTAGCTATTAGAGTGTAGTATCAATGAACTTCATTGTCAAACTTTCTAACACCTATAGGTATGACATAATCATAGTAGTAGTAGACCTTTATGGAAAACAGACTTATTTTATCCTAACCCACATCACCTGCTCTACATTAGGAGCTACTAGTCTATACTAGAAAAATAGTTGGAAGCTTTATAGACTGTTAGATAAGTATGTTTCAGACAAGGGACTCCAGTTCATAGCAGAGTTTACTTAGGAGCTATACAGGTTATTAGGGGTAAAGCTCTACATAACTACAGTCTACTATTTACAGTCAGATAGACAGATAGAAAAAGTAAACCAGGAATTGGAGTAGTACTTGTAATTATTCTATAATGAGAGAGATGACTGAAATAAGCTTCTACCTAATGCAGAATTTCAGTATAACAATCATGTTCACTTCTCCATCCAGGTGACTCCCTTCTTTCTGAATACTAGCTAGTATCCATATATAGGTTTTGAGCCCCAAGTAAGACCTTCAGAGAATAAAATGATGAATAAGGTTGTGGAGAAGATAAGGAAGATATAGAAAGAGGTAAAGGTAGTACTAATAAAGACAAAGAAGAATATAGTATAGTACTATGATAGAGAAAGGATAACAGCTCTAGTATACAAACTAGGAGATTGGGTCTACTTAGACAGTTCCAATATTAAAACAATATGACTATCATAGAAACTGTTCTATCATTATCTGGAACTGTTCAAAGCAAACAGGTAGGTAAGACCACTTGTATATCAGCTGAAACTCCTTGCCAATCTACAGCAACTGCATTTAGTATTCAATATAGTCAAGTTGTTTCTAGCCCCAGAAGACTTTATTCTAGGTCAATACTCCAAACTACTACTACCACCAGTATTAGTTAATAATAAGAAGGAGTATGAGATTAAGAAGATACTAGACAGCAGGTAGTTTTAAGGAAAGATACAATTCAAAGTGAAATGAAAAGATTATAGCATTGAAGATATATTTTGGAAACTGCAAGTGAATATATATGCCCTAGTATGAGTTTAAGAATTTTATCACAGGCATTTTGATACTTTAAAAGTAATTCAAGGCATCTTCTCTATCTCTGTAGTAAGCTGGGCAATTTAGAAGTACTTCTACTCAGGTGCATCAAGGTACTGCACTTTAGAGAGAGAATAATGTCAGGAGCTATCTTGTCCTATTCTTTTTATCTCATATCATCTCACCTCACTTTATCTCACCTTAGAGCCATAGCCTCACTGCCATTCTATCAAAGCACATATTTCAAAGTATATATAGTGATATGACAATGAAGGTATATGATTTCAATTTATGAGGTTAAAGTTATATCATATGCTGCTCATCTCACCTTATTTTACCTTATCACCTATTACCATCCTATATAATCTACTAGTTGAATCAAGGATGCTAATACATTAGCAGTTACATATGACCTCACCAACTATTATATAGTTAATCTCACAGTGTTAAAAGGGTAGAAGGTTGTACTAGATATTAAGAGTCCTTAGACTTAATCTCTTTAGATCTTTTTTTGCTAGATGGATAGTTAGTCTTGTAGATATGTTAAGTATTGAATATATTCCTTTAGATCTTCCTTTGCCAGTTATATGATTGAGCCACAGCCTTTCAAGGTTGCTCTTACAACAACAATATTCAGTACATTAATAGTACAGAATTGTAAACATTTTTCCAATAAGCTGAATTCAATATAAGTTTATATAAATCAATTAATGGCTAGACCAATACATATTTTTTTATTTTGAAATAATTTTTTAAGTATTTTGATAGTCTAAAAACAATACAATTTATTTACTATAGTAATATATATAGTATAATATTGTTGAAGTACCATTCATAAGCTAAATTCAATATTAGTTAATTCTAATCAATCAATAGATAGGCCAATATATATTTTATTATTCTAAAAAGAAAATTTTAAGTATTCTTATTAGTATATTTGATGCATTTTATTAAAAATAGACTCTAACAAATAGAAATTTTTTTTTTCATCTATATTTCCTTTTCTGTCTTATCTCTGGTCAGTACCACACCTCTTTCTCTCAATTGTTATTTTCTAGTCTTTATTTTGAACCTTTATTCTCTAATATACAAAATTGATATATATAGAATGTACTTTTTCTGGCTATCTACACTATTATATTTGACTCTAAGGATGTATTACTTTACTATTCACTTTGTTACAACTTTACTTATATATTTCCTATAGACTTATATTATATATATATCTTTACAAGTTAATACAGTTATCTACACTATTATATTTGACTCTAAACATACATTAATTCACTACTGACTTTATTATAACTTTACTTATGTCTATTCTGTGAACTTATATTATATTTTTATTTCTACAGGTTAATACAGCCATTTAAACTATTGTATTTGACTTTAAAGACTTATATTATATGTTTATATCTATAAATTATAGGGCTCTATATTATTCTTTTACTATAAAAAGTATAAATCAGATATAATATTTTTTATTTGATGAAAATAGCTCAAAACATACTTGTTGAATATATTACTGTCTAAACACTATCTAAAATGGCAACCAACAACTTTTACAACTCCATTATGAACTACACTTTAATGGAACAAACTTGATCATCTTCAAAGACTGAGATCTTTTAGCAGTGAAATTCTATAGTACTTATAGCTACTTTGAGGGCATTATATTTTGACTTGACACTAAAAAGACTATCAAAAGCCTAAATATATTAACTCTTACAAATTTGACTAAATAATACTTTAAAACAACATCTATTAATATTTTATTATTAATAACTATAAAAATCTAGTTAGTCTTTAGGACAACAAAGTATGTATTAGCCTATCTATTGATTGATCAGTGTTAACTAATATTAAATCTAACTTATAGTAAAGATTGAATTACTAAGCCATATATATAAAGCCTTAATTAAATAAAGTGAAGTTAAAGTAAAGACTAAGTCATACTAAGCAGAGTTTTAAACTGCTAAAACTAAGTATTGAGTTTTAAGATTAAAGCTCTATCTGAGTATAGCAAAGTTAAAATTGGGACCCAGTATTGAGTTTTAAAATCAAAGCAATCAAGTATAGAAGATTGAAGCTGAGACTCAGTATTCAAGTTTAAAATGCTGAGACTAAGTATTAAGTTTTAAAATTAAAGCCCACTTAATAATTTTATCCTTAGATAGTAGCATTGTAATTGTAACATTTTGTATAGACTGCATAAATAATATATATATATATATATAATGAGACTAAGACTAAGATTAAGCATTGAGTTTGGAAATTAAAATAAATAAGTATAGGAAAATTGGAGCTAAGACTAAGTATTAAGTTTTGAAAAACTAAGACTAAGTATTGAGTTTTGAAAATAAGGCTCTAACTGAGTATAACTGTAAAAATGACTTTTAGAGGCTATAGTTTAGTTATATAGCTGACAAAGAGAGATCCAAAGTCTATTCAGCACTGTATTGGGTCTATAAGTATAACTATATACCTAATAAAGAAAGATACAAAGAGAATAAGTCTGAGAAACTCTTTAAGCTAAATGCTACACTTTAGGCCTTTGAAGTTATGGAATTAACTGTATAGTAGAACAAGAAAGTCATGCCTCTATCAATATATCAATACATATGACTTAAAAGTCATGTACCTCCATCACTATGTTAATATATGTAATCTAATAAAAATATAACCCAAAGATAGCTCTTAGTTAGAAGTACTTGTGTCTTAAAAATAGAGGATCCATTATGAGTAGTTGTCTCAGAATCAAAGAAGCAATCCAGGGGTCTAGCTATAGTGGTTCTCTGATATTACCTCCCTTTTAAAGTGCAGCATCTTAATACATCTGAATAGAAGAAGTTATAAATTGCTTGATCTGTTGCAAAAATGGAATAAATGCCTTGAATTGTCTTTGGAGTATTAGAATATTTGTAATAGAAGTTCTAAATCAGAGCTAATGCATGTATATTTATTTGTAGTTTCCAAGAGATATCTTTAATATTATATCTCTTCTACTTTACTTTGAACTGTAACTTTCTCTGAAACAGTTAATATTTAGTACTTCCTTTACCTTATACTCTTCTTCATTATTCAATAATATTAGTAATGGTAGTAGTTTTAAAAAACAATTAGAAATGAGATTTTCTAAGGTAGAGAACAGCTTAACAATATTGAAGACTAGGTGCAGCTATTGTAGATTAGTAGAAAGTTTCAACTAATAGACTAATAGCTTTATCTGTTTTTCTACTTTAAATAGCTCCAGATGACAGTAGAATAGCTTTTATAATAGTTATATTGTCTAAATATCAAAGCTATTTAGATAGATATAATCTCTAGATGTATATATAAAGTGTTAGGATATCATAGATATCACACCTAGGTATGCTCTTGGCTACCATTCCAATATCACATTTCTATTTTGTCTTGTATTCCATTATTACCTTATATATATATATATATATAGTCTTTACAATATAGACTATACTCTTAGTTGATTATACTCAGACTAAGGGTAAGCCTAGACATATATTCATAATATACATATAACTAATTATACCATAGACAATAGACTGATTAAATCTATATTATCTCAGTACAAAAATATAGTTGATTATACTCAGATTAAAGATAATAGACTGATTAAGTCTGTATTATTTAGATATATAAGATATTGACTCTAACAGGTTATAGGCCTATTGCTGCTTAACTGAATTTAATTCCTATATCAAATTTCTACCAAATTAGCTATTTAGCTATTAACTTTATATAACAAATTGTATCTACTTATACTCTGATACTTTATACTGGAAATGACTACTACCAGCCCTTGCCTCTTTCTTAGAACCTGACTTCACTCTCAAATAAATTAAAGAGATGCAGAGAATTGATAACTTTGCAAATCTGCTGGTGTTTCCTATTAAAAAAGTTACAGCTATATAGACTGGCTATATCCTCAATAAAGACAATAGATGATAGACAAACTGGTTGTATAATATAGGCCTCAAATTATTAATAGTCCAACTATAGGACTATATATTTAACCTACCTAACACCTTATATAGGAAACACAAACCTTGTGCCTTATAAGCTTTAAAAGAGAACAACTAGTAAGCTTGCTTATTTATGAAGTACATAATATTAACATCAGAATAGAAGTTGTATACAGAAAAATGGAATCTGATAAAGCTGTGGAGATATCTAAAAGTACAACATAGTAGAGCTGTGCCAGTCCAACAAGTATGCTTACTTTAGGAAACCTTCACTATGAAATGTTTTTCCTCTAAATCACTTACTAAAACTGCCAATACTATATTTAATAAAGTCAATTGTACTTTTCAAGTGGAACAAGTTACTAAAGAACTCTTACAATCTATTGCAATCTTATCAGCTTTATCAAACAAACCATATATCTACATTCAATCAATTATTTCAAGAGACTTGACTACTTTAGGTGATATCACTAGATGTAGACCTACAGAGATCTATCAATTTCTTGAAGGAGAACAAATCTTGATTTATGTCAATAAATCAGTTTCTGCATCTACAGACTTTATACTCACAGTGTTCACAGCCAAGATGTCCAAGTACAAATAACTCCAATATAATAGCTGCAAAGCAAGGAAATGTTCAAATTTTATAGGCTATACTTAACTTTAGTGCATTTTCAAAAGTGATAGTATAAAAGAAAAGATGGTAGAGAAGTTTAGAAAAGCTCAGCTAGCACACTATAATATATAAAGAAAGGAGAAGGACTCAAAAGCAGATATTTTGAAGCTCACCATAATACTCTAAGGAGGAACAACCTTTGTTATTAAAGGCAATTCCAATGCTATTACTACATATATTGTGACACAAGGGAAAAAGGTTTCTCAAATTATAAAATCAGAATTTGTAAGCTTTACTACTAATATAATACTAAATACTGGTTGTATCAAGGATTTTTAAGCTATAAAATTTGATTCTTTGATTGTGATTGAGGAAAAGTACTAGATAGGAGTAAACTGGTGTAATAATCTCAACTATAATCAGAAAAACAAAGTGTATATGTCAAACTTAGCTAATATACTTCTAGAAATATCTCTCTTCTATCTTAACTTTAATGCAACTGTCTATATATCTCTTGATTGGACTGATTTCTACATACTGACACCAATTCTGAAAAGGTTAATTTATGGCATTGGTGGCTCAGCTATTATTACAGTAACTGAAATTGAAAGTTGATGTGTTCCTATGCTGCCTAGCTGCTATGCAGGAAACCAAAAGAAGTTCTAGAATGCATTGGCAACTAGATAGAGTAGCTAACAGTAGAAAAGAGGTGAGGGCAAGTCAGTAATTGTCCTAGAGAATAAGAGCTGTAGGGGATAGGGGTGTAAAAAGGGTGTAAGTGATAAAGGTTGCTAACATTAGCCTAAATTGCTAGATGCTAACAAACAGTTGCTAAGATGCTAGATGGAAAATGGAACAGGAATAGAGGGAAAAGTAGTAGGTGATGAAAATGTTAGTTAGGGTAAGGAAAAGACACTAAGGTATTAAAAAGAGTAAAAGGCAAGTTACTAAGGAGAAGATTGCTAAGAGAATGTCACTAAGGTCAATAATAGCCTAGTGATACAGAGGGAAAAAAGGCAAGAACATAAGTCAAACATAAAGGAACTTGAGAAACAGGCACAAGAACTAGTTGCTAGCTATAGTCACTAGCATTGCTAAGATACTATAACACTATAAGGCACCTATACTTAGTACTATGCTAAATTGAGGACAAGGTCACTAAGGCTTGTCACTAAGCTGTTAACAATGGTGAGAGTGAACAAGAATGAGCTCTAAAGCTGAGTAAGACAATGAGCAAAGTACTTTGAGGCTGCAGTAGACAGTGGTAGACAATCATTCTTCTTATTTTTTTTTTAGGTATATACAGGGGGTATTTATACTATTTGTAAGTAATGTATCCTAAAAAAAATAGTTGCCACAGGTAACAGCATCTGCCAAAATGCATACTGAGTGTTAAGATAGTAACCAAACATAGGTATTCAATGTCAAAAGTGCATAATATATGTCAGAATGAAAATAAAGATCATACTAAATATCAGTATCTGAAGTGTAGATGCTATTCAAGTATATTAGTAATCAATACAAGAAAAAGGAAGGGTCCAAAAAGTCACATGTCTATATATGCATTTTAAAAGTAAAGTGCCTACATCACTAAGAATTGTCACTAGTGAACATTGCTAAGGGAGCTCTCAGCAAGGTCATTCTAGATTTACAGTCTAGGCTTCACATAATAAATGCTCATGATCTAAACATCTCATGGTCACTAAGGTCTCATGCAAAGTCTTGTACTGATCTGAGAGTGCCATTGTCAGTAACAATTTTACTAAGGGTGCCCTAGTAACAAATGATATCTTTATATAACCACTTAGCAATAGCATCACTATTCTCCCTAGTAAGCATACAGAACTCAGGATAGTATGTTAGCAAACAATGTCCTTGGATAATATACTTGAACCTATTAGAGGGCAGCATAAACATAGTGTCAATGTATATTTTACTGAATAAGGGTGCAGGCATAGCAACAATCAGTGAAATCAGTACTTTTGTTGTCTGGTGTACTTGGCAGATATGGCAAGTATAAATATACTATACAATGTCAGCACTAACTTAGGGCCACCAAAAGTGTTCCAGTAGAGCTGAGTGGGTAGCAAAAAGTTCTCTATAGCCTAAGTCATTATGCATTGCTTACAAGATTTATAAGTAACAATTGGTAGAAATGAACAGCTTGTGGGCACCATCTCTATTTTGTCACCAAAGCTTTCCATCTGCAATGAAGAATATAGCAGCATAGCAAATAAATGTAGCATAAGCATCATCACTAAGGCTACTAGGCCTGACTAAATTGCTAAGCCACTTCTAGACCAACACAATACAAGCATTGTTAGCAATAACCTTAGCAGTATATAGAACATCATTGTATATAGTAGTGGCATCATCACATAGAGGCAGAAGGTTATTGGTAGTTGCTAATTGTGGGGCAGTAGTAGCCAAAGTATTGCTAGTAAATGTTGCTAATAGATAGAACTTAAGGACTGAGAGTAGTGATCATGAAGCTGAAGAAATATAATGAAGAAGGGGGAAGGGGATAGTAAGTATTAACTTCAATGATGAGGTTTCTGACTCCTATAAGATACATTTGTAGGGCCTACAAAGTACAGTAGAGGCCATAAAGCTTAAGCTTAGGCTGACTGAATTGTGACTCCTTGGTATTAAGTATGATAGATCCAAAGCAATTATAGTGATGATCTTTATAGTCATTGCTATAGCACTAGTAGAGGTAGTAGCCTATAGTAATGTATGACCTATCAACTACTAAGATGATGGAGTCAGGCAATTCATAGTCAATGGGAACAAGGAGCTTAGCATCTTTGAGGGCCTTGATGAGGTCTTACTGGGCATTGACTTAGTCAGAACCAAACTCAAAAGGGACACTAGTGCATGTGAGTTTTATTAAATCATTAGTGCAGTGAGCAAAATTCTTAACAAAAATCCTAAGGATACCAACTATACCCAAAAAGGCTCTAACTTCTGATAGCAACTTGCAAGGACCCTATCACTTGAGCAGGGCTAAGCAACTTTCATTTGGTACTTGACTACTAGGTATATAAACATGTCCCAAGATCTTGAATGTTAGGGCACATAAGATAAGCTTGTGACTAGAAAATGTACCACTATAATACTTCATTTACTGGAGGATTTGGTTAAAGAGCTCAAAGAACTCTCAGAGCACTAAACAAATGTTTTGGTTAGTGAGGTGCTTAGTAGGAATACTATTAACAAGCTTCCAGTTTTTGGGACCTTTAGTATCAATGTTGTCAATGAAACTGAGTACATTATGGGGGATTTTGGGCTGCAGAATGAAGGTAACATTGTCATAGAAGATAGGTATGGAGTTAGTCCAACCCATTGGTAGGGTCACTAAGTGGAGAGCACCAAACAGGGTCTGGAATGTTGTTAGGTCATGTGAGGCTGGGTCAATTAGTTGCTTATTGTAATCAACAAAGAGGTCTAGTGTCACTTTACAAATATGTCCAGCAAAAGACTTGGTGACATGATCTGGGAAAGGGGGTAATCTAGAATGGCAAATGGTGACATGGTTTAGTGGCTTTAGACTGTGTACAATTTGGAGCTTACCATTCTTCTTTAGGATACAAAACTAGCAGGATCAGTATATAGAGTTAGAGGGTTCATAGACTCCAGCCTTAATCTTGTCACAGATGGATGATCTTGCTGATAAGACCTATATGTCACTAAGTATAGTTACCAATGTCTCCAACTATCCTATCTGGACAGCACATGACCT